>VZTL01067168.1:28667-42155 GCA_013400535.1 Scopus umbretta | reverse complement strand
TTTCCTTTCCTAAGTGATACTGTTGTCATATAATTTACTTTCTCGGTTATTCTTGACTGGAAAAGCTGGAAGGCCTGTCTTCTTTACATTTAACGCACAGCCACAATCTGAATAGAGCTTGTAGATTTGATCTGCAGTTCCCATTTATCGTCCATTTTGAAGTAAATACAAAGTAGCACTACTATCCAAAAATACCTCTTATTCTTATTTTTGAACACATGGTTTATCGTCCTTAGGAGAGTGGTTTACTTTCCAGCTGTCATCTTTTGCCCTGTCTCAGCAGCTTTAGGATGCTTTTATGGGTCATTCAATGTTTCCTTCTCAATGCTGATAACAGCAGTCAAATTTGAGGATGCGATGCTACTGTCATCTTACTTAAAGCAGCACTACAGGAAGAAAAGTCATCTCTCATTCAAGAAAAAAAGTTATTTACCGAATAAAAAGTGACAGAAAACAGCATTAGAACCATTTGCAGAGAGTCTTGTAGTGGGACACAGTCATAGGACAGGAAGGCAACCTCGGGTTCCTCCGACTTTCCTGGTAGGTAAGTACATGTCCAGGCTTTGCCAGTCTTAAACTGCTTACAGTCTCTTACTGTGTATTTCACACCAATTCAATTTCAAATCCCCAAGTTTGATTTAATTAGAAAGGCAGCACAATCCAGGAAAGCAAACAGGCATTAAAACTGCTACACTGTGTAACTGAAGTAGATGATGTTTATTGGGCTCTCAGAACATAAACTACTAAGCACTGCTAGCACTTCTAAACTGACGGCAGCTTCCCTAATGAATTAAATAGCACACTTTTAATAACGTAAGTCTCAAATAAATGAGGCTTCAGTGGGCCCAATCCACAGCTGGCACAGCTGTAACAAAGTCATTACCACACCTGCAGGGACGTGCGCGCTTCTGCCAACACTCACACCAGCAGAACAGTTCTTAAACAAACAGATACGTACAGCAAGGATGCACAAGTCTGTAGCCCAGAAAAAAAAAAAAAAAAAAAAATCCATGTACTGCCAAAGCTTCATACTGAAATACGTTATTTGTTTCTGAATCTCTCTACATATACAGGTGGAAAACTTAATTTGGTTTACCAAAAAAAAGTTATTTTATACTGTTGCATCTCATGCTACACTGGTAGAATTTTATGTATTTTTGTGGAGGCAGCATTTTATAATAAATACATTTCTGTTTGCATTGCTTAGTAACCTTACATTGCTAATAAGCCTTCATTACCTGTTAAGAATACCAGCCTTGTGACTTTGCTCATCTGACCCATACTTTGAGTCTTCAGTAAACTTATTGATCTTTGTAGGAACATTTAAGTAACAAATTATTGCCCAGTGTGGGAAGGACTATCAGATTGCAATCCCAAGCAAACAGAAATTGTTCTTTTTTTGAAGTTGCTTGAAACGAAAAACACCACAACACTGGCATATCTGCTTGCAGTGTTATTTTAAATTATATACACAGAGCATCTTAACAGAAGAAATTATATGCTCCCCAGCTGACACATTTCACAGTTAGAAATAGATTTTAAAACTGTTTTCAAATAACAAATTGACAATTTTACTCCTTCCTTCCCTGTGTGCACACTCCTTCAAAGCACAGCCAGAAGGGGGAGTACAAAATTTGATTTATTATAATCCCCTGCTTACAGAATTTGCAATAGATTTTTTTTTTTTTTAAATCACTCAAGGGAGAGAATTTTTTTTTCCAATTTCCTTTTAAACTTCTGCTGGAGTGAAATGAAGATAGGAAGCTACAGCAAATGCACAAGACGACATTTATGCATTTTAACTGGATATAAAAAAACATATTTGTGCTTCTAAATAGCTTCCCAATTTCTAAATGTTTCTTTTTTTAAAAAGGCTGCAATACACATTCACACACACAAACAGCACATGTCTGCAGTGTAAGTTTACTAACTTTAAGATCTCCAAAGTAGAAATGCTGTCAGATACAGTAATATAAAACACCAGGGCAGCAGCTATCTTTGTGGAATTATTTCACCTTCAGAATACTGGAAAAAGGGTAAATAAAGTTTAGAAGAAATACAGTTTACTGAATAGCTTTCAAATGGAGTTGAACACATCTCTCAAACAGTGAGGTAAAGTGGCTGTGGATTCTTGCAGTTACACAGGTTCTCATTTACTGTGCCTTAGCGGTCCAAAACTCTACTGGAACTCCAGTATGGCAGACAGAAACAAAATGTGATGACAGTTGTTTCAGAACTTACTGCAGCCTGAACTACAGAAATCTAGACTTGAAACCAAAGCTAAAAGTGCTAGCATAGCTATGAAAAACTCCTCTGAAGTGGATCTCAAATTTTTTAAGATCTGTACGTAAATGGGACATTTTTCCTCTGTCAAGAACAGAAAGTTTTCTTGTGTAAGTTTGTTCTTTGGTGTATTAAGACACTAGTGTTCTCCTTTTTCTACCAAAAAGCAAGAATTTTTTCCATAAACCTTGAATACACAGTCCTCATAACCTCCCTAGAATGGTGATTAAATTGAAAGCTCATTTTTCAGAAAATTAATATTTCAAGATAAAAAGCAAGGAGCATAAGGAGTATAGCTAATATCCAGGGCTATTGGCTTATTTGTTTACTTAACAGCAAAGTTTTCAACAGCGCAACACTTTTTCATTGAAACTACACACTTTCCTTGGATTTAGGAAGAATTGTCAAAAATAAGTCTCAAATATTTAGATATGGAAAAACAGCACTGGTATCTCTTGGGAATTATAATAATTTCATAGCTCGTGCTGAGATCTGCCTAAACATTTTCTTCTCCAAATTTAGAACTTGCCAAATGGAGTCTCTCTCCCACGGTGCACTACCATGCATCACTCCCATGACAGGGTGTTTAGCCCCCAGAGACTCTGGACCATCATGATGTTTACAACCTGACCAGGGAGCCTGCTCTATACAGCAGAATATCAGCACAAAGCAAATAAAACAAGAACATAAATTTTGTTTTGACATTATGCTAAAAACTGTAGGTTTTGGAAGTGTATTCAGAAATTAGGTATGCCAAATTGGATGGTATTTCTGATTAAAGATTTCCAGAAGGGAACATGATTTCAGCCAGCGCTGCTACTGACAATATGCCTTCTGCAGTATTTTGCAGGTAAGCGGCACCAACAAGATTCATCTCAGAAGCTGGAGCACACAAGAGTGTAGGGACGAAGTGCTACAGCCAATAAGCATATCAAATTAATTTATTATGTGGATTGAACACCAAAGAGACAGTCCTTTCCTCAGAGAAGCTGGAAATGAGAGTAAAGAGAATGTATAAACTCAACTTTGCAGATGAAAACCCCAAGGAACTCAAGGGGAAAAACCCCAAAAACATTTTCACGCAAAGCAGCACAGGAAGCCTGCAGCAGAGACAAAAACTGAGTAGAGCGCTCACCCATCACCATCTCACAACTAACCACTGCTACTACCTTGCTGTCCCATTGTAAAAAAATAGCACCTTTTGTCTTCTTTTATTTTTTACCTGTCATTACTTAAGTAAGATTTTAACATGTTCCATAATTGTAACCTGAAAGATGTTATTTTCACATTTAAAATATGTTCTATTTTTTAATATTATTTACTCTTAAGCAGTCAAAAGGAGACATTTCAGCCAGTTAGAGCTTCAAACATTTTTTACATAATGAGTAGAAACAGTTTCTCTGAATATCATGCTATTATCACTCTTTATGCTTTCTCCCAGCCCTGCTTTTCTCCTCCTTCCAGATTTTAACTTGCATGGAAAAGGCTCAAACAAAGCAGAGAAATCAGACCCTCAGACAATCAAGTTGAAAAATGACAATTTATATTTAAACACCCTAAAATTAAAAGAGTACATTTGAAATGAAAGGCAGAAGTTGTCTTAAGGTAAGTGCAGCAGATTCTTAAGAAGACATGTTCTTGTCCTCCTTGCAGCTGAAAATGAAAAGACATTTATGTATTTCTGATAAATTAAGATGATATATTAATATTTTTAATGAAGTCATTCACCATTGCCAATGGAATTCACTGTAAACTCTTAGAGATGCTACTAAGGGGATTCCACAAAAGGATTTTCAGATTTTTCCAAGAACTAAGCATGGTCAAAACTTTTACAGCATTTGTTTTCCTATGGAAGTATACCAATTTATTTTAGAACTCTGCACATATAATTAAACATAGTTTGGTATTTACCTTCAGAAAAATCAAGTAATTCTGTTTAAGTGAAGTAATCTTCGAAGACAGATTTGCATCATCCTTTCACATGGTGAGACCACTATGTTTTCATCGGTGTCATTAATAAGACTGCTGTAAGATTCCTGCTGTAAAAGCAGAGGTCTCCAGCACATCTTGTCAGCAGAGTGCCACGCACACCTTACCTGAGTAACAGACAACTAAGCATTGGTGCGAATAAACTGCTTTCATCTAACTTAAAAAAGGGTAAACAGAAACATTTAGACCTCACAAAGTGCTATATATTCAAACCTGCTCATAACCATTAAGCAGGCAAGCATCACACTGCACGCTTATAATCCCATTTGCACAAGGGAAAGAGCCTTCTCCAAAAGGCAAAAAAGTAGGCTAAAAGAAACAACTCCTTTTGTAACACCACGGGAATTCTCTATTTTCTGACACCGACCATTTACATGAAACCCGGATATAATTCAGTATCATTAATAATTTTGTTTATATTTAGTAGCTATTAATATACCTCAACCAATGAGTACCTCATTGCTTGGATAAAACTGTGCTAGCCACTGACTAAATCAGTCAGAATCTATCATATAGTTGAATTAAGAAGAACTTTGTTAAAACAACATTAATCTTCACTTCCTTGTGATTCAAAGATTGATTTAGAATGAAATACAGAACAGTTATGATTAATCAGTGAGGAAAAAATAGATTCCATAACGTTAGTAATAGTAATGCAGTACTTCCACATGAACTCATAGGCACTATCCATTACTCCTGTTACTCACATTTATACTTAATATAGTAACACATACTGGACTATAAAATTATGATTTCCTCCATAAGATCTGCATAGAAATACTCCAGAATGAAAGCAACAATGCACTTGGATCATAATTCTTGTTACAAGAAGGAAGGAAGGAAATGAAAACAGAGAACTGTGATATCTCCTTTTATTTCCAGGCTGAGGAACTCATTCGAAGAACAAATAATAGTAAGCTTTCCTCTGTTTTGCAGAAGTCCAGAAAAGAACACCAGAGAAGGCAATTAGTTTAGGGAGGAATTATCTTCCCTGAATGTCTTTACAGGAGGGAACTGAGAGATGAGACTTGGGAAAAAAAAAAAAAAAAACAGACTTTGATAAAGGTCAGTGACACACAACCTATTTTGGCAATTACTTGTCAAATATATGAATGGTTTAAAATTCATTGAAACAACTCAAAAAAATGTGGTGAGAGGACTGTTTTAAGCAACATGCTCACTTATTCTTCAAAGGTAACTCTGAATTTAACACTGGCAACACTGAGATAAAATTGGGTGTGGGAGAACAAGGAAAGAAGCAATACGTCTTCCCCCTGAGTTTAAGGCGTTATGGACACAGATGTGGTCTGTAATCTATATGCCATTGGAGCTGTCATGCGATCAGCCACTCCAGGCTCCATTCTCCTCTAGTCTTAACACTGATATGATGCAGGCGCATCAGTGACCTATTTGTACGCGAAGAGGACTGACTCCTCGCATGCACCGTGGCAGCTGAAAAGCTTTCAGAAGGAGTTCTACAACGCATTGAACAGCCCACTATCGAGCATACTTATTTTGTTCTGCACTGAATTACAATTTTCTTCCCTGGAGATTCTCCCTTCTAGATCCCCATGTAAAGATATGTGCTGTTTGGGGTCAGACTTGAAATGTTTGACCCACCTGCTGTTCAAAAGCTACACAGGCTGCGTTCCCCCCACCAGTTCTGCCATTGTATGATTTTATCTGTGCCAGTGGTGGAGGCTGATTGAACATTAGGAGGGAGAGAGAACATTCTATAAAACTGCAGGCGGAAAAGGTTTGCCAATTATTTTTCTTCTCATGACTTTTAGGATGCACAGATTCCTTTTGGCAGTTCCCCTTGTTTTGTGCCCATAAAATAAGTTTAATGGCTGAATTTTCTTTAAGATAATCACAGACTGTATAATTTATGCATCCAAATAGCGTTGTAGCCAGATGTAATTTTGCTTGAAGTTTCAACATTACAGTTAGTAATGACTCTGCTGGCTGTGTTTTGTAGAATTTGCAATTTATTTAACAGTTGACTGAGCACTGACCCCATATAATATCACCATAATCAAAGTGTGGTAAAAATTAAAAATTAAAAATGAAAAAGAAATCTGTGCCTTCTGGGAAACATGCAGACTTCAAGTGGACAGGGTATAGAAACAATCTCTGAAAATGACAGGTAACTAACACGGTCTTTAAAATTTATAGCACAGACAAACTAGCCAATCAAAGATTTATCTGAATTAAGGTTTGAAACTCTCTCTCAGTAATAGCTATGGCTTGAGGCATTTGTTTTGTCAGTCTTTGCTGCCATTCAATTGAAGTCACTTTCCCCGATTTGCAAGAGTTGGTTATTCTCTGATCAGGCAAGGGAAATATCAGAGGGTATCCTGGGCTTCCAAAAATCAGGGGACCTTAGGGGGAGAAAAGTTAAATTTCAATTACCATCTATTTCTGCCATGGCTTCACAAAGAGCAATGCCAAATCAGAAGCTATGTCTTTCTGAAGCACACTGTGATATACACATAAAGATATGCCCTTGCTTTTCCAGAGCAGATCCTCCCCACTCTGCCAGGCTGCCCCAGCCTCCCCGAGGCTCTCGCCCACTCTGCAAAACCCTTCATTGCTCCTCCCAGCTGCTGTTCGTGCCCTGCTTGCCTCTTCTAGTGTGTCTCACGCCAGACCTACAAGTCTCTCTTTGGGTCATTACTTTGTTTTGGCCCGGTTTGTAATAAGGCTTGCAGTTAATCCACCTTTTTAGCCCACCCACTGGGTGACATTTAATAAACGTATTCTTCATTAACATTTCCTTCTCAAGCATTATAGATGATTAATGGCGATAGAGAAATACCATGTCATCAGCATAAAACAATGATTTATGGTGATAAAGAAAACAGTGTCATCAGCATAAAAAAATACAAAGTTATTCTAAGAACTTAAGTTAACATGGGAAGGAGCAGATCCAGAATTTGCTGCAAATTCAGTTACCTCTGCTGCATTCATGTATGTTCCTGTTTTGTCCTGTTGAAATAACAGCGTGACTGGGACTTACAGATTTCTGTGTGCCCAACAGGTATGATAAAACCTATTTGAGACTCTGCACTGCAACAGCAGCATTACAAAATATCCAGGGAAGATAGTTTTCTCTTGAACTTCTCTGTGCTGTTAGTGAATCCTAACTGTATTCTTAAGCCAATTTAGATCAGAGGCCATTATTACACAAGACTTGCAGCAGGCTACACTACAATTTATGGGCCATGTGGGATACAAAGAGCCATGAAAGACTGCTTTTCAAAGCACTCAAAAGGCTGAAATGATTTCTCAGCTGGTTGCCATTTACACTACTAATCCAATTGGAGTAAGAGTGTTTCTAACAAAGTTAAAAAATAGCAACATAATTGAGGACAGTGTCCTGTGATAGTAACAATTTTTTTTTTTAAATGTAAAAACCTGTGAAAAAGTTTTGCATGATGGCACAGTCACAGTCCACTTGATCCACTGTGGAACATGCATTCAAGACTTTAAGATCTATATAAGATCATTCAAGCTTTAAGATCTATGCAAATTCCAAAAGTTTCTCAGATGAGTGAAATTTTTTTCCAAAGAAAAAAAATCCTAATGACAGCAAAAAAGCAAAAGACAAAAAATAATGTGAAAAGTCTTATTAATTTGATAGCCTGTTAGAAATGGGCATCAGGATTTTCTGAAACGGTGATGGGCTACACAGCATGATATCTGGTTTATATCTAGGCCACAAGGGAAATCTTACAATACCAGTTTCATTAAAAAAAAATCTCCATAAATCTTTGTATTCTTTTCTAAGCACAAATCACTCATTCATAATAAAACAAAACAAAAAACCAACACCTTTCATGAAGGTTTGTTATTTAGAGGTAGATCCTGGTATGAAGTCCCCTTCTCTCTCAGATTTGTAAAGTTATCAAGTGATTTACAGATTTCAGCTATTTAAATGATTCTTCCAGGTTTGCAGAGGAAGAATTTGTAGGGCATTTGAACAATTTTCATCCAACAGCTCCCTTTAAGGAATCAAAATAAGGGATAAAAGCTACAGTAATGTAAAGTCATGTATCCATCATGAAATGACAATGACAATAGCTGGGTAAAGATTATTTGGAGGTTTAGCAGGTCAGTAACACAGAATAGCCCTTTAACAGAGAGCAATGTTTTGGGAAAATTTCTATCCTTCAACATCCACAGTGGTAGCACAGGGCATTCAAGGTTATTTCAAACCCTATAGTACTTTTTCTGTAGTTCGCTAAATGGCAAGATGAAATGTTTTCTTTCTGACCACTGTGTAACGCAAAATATTTGCTAAGCACCACCATTCAAGTTCTGGACTTGCATGCTAAGGAAGGTCAGGTTCAGCCCAAATATGAAAATTCAAACCACAGCTACATTTTAACAAGCTTGTTGGAAGTCTCCTCAAGCTTAGCCTATTCAACTTTAATGCTGTCCACACTCCTGGATTTTTATTTTTTTTCCCCCCTCCAGAAAATTACGTCTTCTCTCTCCCCTATATCTACTCAGGCACAAATACCCAAATGAGAAGTGCTCAGCTCTGTGAGGCAGGGGAGGGAACACGGACAATTCCCATCAGCTCTTGTTCACAGAGCAGAAGCAGGCTCCTCCTCCTCCCACCTGCAGTCTCAAAGCTACTCCTAAGGAGCCAGAGAGGAATTCTTGTCTCAGCCTCGGCACCCTTTAAACATCCCATGTCAGAACTACCTACATTCAGAGACTACTTTTGTCTCTGTTAAAGTGGCCTTCTTTAAAAATTTCCATAGAAGAACCACAATGACGCTTACAGAGCCTGCTACCTTTCCTACCACTTTTACTGGAGAAAAGAAAATTCACCCAAAGGCAGAGAGTTAACCGAGCAGATTTTGAGCAGCTGTAACTTGATGTTAGCAGCAGTGCACAGAAATCACTGGAACTGCAACAGCATAAACCAGCCAAAGATCTGGCCAATACGCTTCATGAGATACAGCTGCATAGCTATGTCCTGTAAGTGTGTTTTGAGGCTTTGAATATCATATTCAAAGTATCCCATGGCCTGGTGTTCTGCATGCTGGAGAACTACAGCTAGTGGTATATGATAGCATCCTCCAGTTCAATACAGAGCTCCTCCTCAGCTCAATTCTACAGCTCCTTGCATAGGCAATTTGTACTTGGAGCTTCACTTTCAGGAAAAATAGAGACACAACTATATTTCTCAACTGCAACGAAATAAATTAATGTCTATAGCATGCCTTAGACAACATCACCATAGCACTCTAATAGTTGGGGGAAGTGAGGGGGGAAGGGGGCAGATGGAAACGTAATCTATTCCTATTTTCATTCTATATTCCTATTCACTGCAGTTATGGGATCAGGTATGTCAGTAGTCAGAGTACTTACCTATTTGACAGCAAAGTTCCTAATTATTTGCTGTTCCTTCCCATTAATTTTCAAACTTGACTATCTTGAATTCAACACTACTAAAAGAGTCATTTAGAGAAATAATGGAAAAGAATGGTTTCAGTGCCAAATTGTGCTGTCCTCTTCCAGAAATCTCTCTCCAACTTTAAACACTTCCATTTACAGCTACAATATTTTTGACCTTTATGCTGTCTCTAAGCCTCTTTCAACCATCAGCAGCAGATTGACTAGTGTGAGATTTTCCTCCTGCATATTCTGAGCATCCAGATACAACAGCCACTTCAAGGGAAAAGATAAATCTGAAACAAGTTATCCTTTCTTACAAAGTGAAAACATCATGATTATATCTTCAGCATTAACATTGCACATTTAAAGTTACAGACTAAAGGTGCAGTCAGTACATTGCACTTATGCAAAAGCATGCAAAACGGAGACCAAAGAAACAGGGATCCTCTTTCCTCTCTGCCCAGGTACTAGCCCACAGGTAAGAGCCTCTCCTAAGAGGAGGAGTACACTGAAAGCAATGACCACCACACTAGCAAGGAGCACACTCATCAATTCCCTACGTGCAGATGCACTTCTCCTTAACGTCAGCAAACAATTTTTAATCAAACAAAAATGTCTCCTAGAGGTTTTATACATGTGGTTTTGCATTTCACACACACACAGCATGTGATTTGCTCTACTGACACAAATTTCATAACTGCCCATTCAAATGAAGCAGAAGCCAGGGTCTGCCTACCAGGATGAAGAAATACTCCCTGAATAGACCAGGTGATTTCAAGACATCCATCAGTTACATGAGGGGAGGGGTGGTAAGAAGTGCCAACTATTTTCTGTACATTTATATTTAAATACGTGAAACAACTTGCTTTGACCGCATTCATAGTGTTTAAAACTAGAATATCAATGAGAACAGAGGATTTTAAATGATTAATGGAAAATGTGTGCGCACAGAAAATCATTAATTCACTCCAAGAGTACATGATTGCATAGCATATAGAAACTCAGGGAAAAGCAACAGATCAGGTTGCTTCTGCATACAACAAAATGAACCAAGTTTACAGACCATGAACTGATTTGTAGAAATCACTTTGTGAATTGCTTTGAACAAGAAATTAAGCTCCATTCTCTGCCCCACTGTTGCAGGGACCGTCTGGGGTGATCCAATGTTTTTAACTATTTTCTCCAAGTTGAGTTAAAATATACTGCCTTGAAAACACTGCTTTCACAGGTGAAGTGGAAAGGAAAAAGACTAGAGGCTAAATCTACTTATTTCTTATTCAGCTGGGAAAGGCAGAATTGGTTTACTCTGCCTATCGCGCTTGCTGGCTGTTTTCTTTTTCAACTCTGAAAGCAGTTTTTGTAATAGCAATTTAGTTCTTGTTCCTCAGACTATGTAGAGATTTGTTTAGGCTTGGATAAATGCCCAAAACATACTTCCCACTATTCCAGTTCTATTGAGTCTCTGAAAAGGTGCTACACGTATCTCTTCAGAATTTAGGTCTTTTTATTTTAGTCTCAGATGAAAGCACACAAAGCTAAACAAGGAGAAAGGGAGGAAAGTGATCTGAACTTACACAGAGATAAAGAACGGCTCATTTAGAGTTTGGCTGGAGTTCTGGATGAATAACAATCTTAACTTTTGCCTTTTTCCGACAATTCTTCCAACAATATTTTTCAACCCTGGGTAACGGAAATTCTGACTTTTGCCAAGTAAAAATGTATTATGATGATGTGCAGAAGCTACGTTTAAAGGAAGAAGAGGTCTATGCAAAACTTATTTTTGCACTGAAAGTCAATGGTAACATAGTCAAATAGACTGTGCAAAAAGCACAGTCAGCAGTCAAGTATTAGCTATGTAAGAGATGGGAGCAGTCACATCAAATAGAAAGATTTTCACCTTAAATTTGGTGTAAAAGTTAGGCAATAAAAACACAATACAAAATTTTTAAAATAAGAAATATCTTAACAGTTATTATTCTAAAATACTAATAAGACTTATTTTTCCTTCATGGGGCACTTCTCATTAAAGATATTCAGTAGATCATCTGGCTATCCACATTGTTAACCTGTATATGAATGCAATGCAGATGTCACATAAATCAGCAGCAAGCTGGCAAGTAGAGTAGTATATCATGATCACAAGTGATCACTCCAATGTCAATCATTCTTCAAACGTGAAGAAAAAATACCTTGTTCTCATTAAAAAAACATGAGCTTGTTTTCAGATGAAATCCTCCCTCATTGCCTCAAAATGGCTTTATATGAGATCCGGATTGCTGTTTAGGTTAGGAGGCATGTCCCATTTTGCAAAACAGAGAAGTCTTTGCATTCTGATTACTTACATTTAAAACAGCTGACCAGCAAAGGAGAATAGGCTTCCAGGACTTTTCACTCACTGTTAACATTCATTCATGCTTAATAAAAGTTCAGTTCATTCTTGTACATCTTCCAGGTTCTCTTTTTACAAAATATCAGAATGGTCATGTTTCCAGATTTTAAATTATGTAGTGCTGTGCAAGAGGCTAATAAAATCCCTACTCTTCATTTACATACCTCTACAATAGCGCTTCAGAGGAGGAGAGGCCTGTCTCCCCAGGATACCTGTTCAAGCACTTGTGATGGGAATGGAATAAAATACTCTGCTATAGCACAGGTTGGGATTAAAAAAAAAAAAAATCTTTTAATAACCTCCTCCTCTTGAAGCAATTAAAGCAAGCCAAGTATAGGTTCCACTGCATCATTTTCAAGTAGCAACTCAGACAAAATTTGAATAGTCCTGTATGACACTACAACGCAGAAAATACAATAATTCATGGTATGCACCTCATGTACTGTCCAAACATCACAGGATGGAGTCAAGAACGTGGATGCTCTTGAAAGATCGTTCTGAGCAAGTCAGTCCCACATCTGCCTCCACCCTGTGCAGCTATGCTGTGTACAGTCACTGCACACAGGATCCTATTTGATTATGCTGAGGCAGTTTGCTTACATCTGCCTCAGGTTATGTTATGCCATGACATAAAACAAGGCCAGAGAATGTGTTTGAGCATGGGCCTGTGACAGTCCACCCCACTTAACTGCTGGTTTTCTCATTTTGTGACAGCCCGAGCCTGCTTTTTCCAGCCCAAGCCCTCAGCAGCAGAGACGTGAGCCAGAGGAGTCACCTGGCCCTCTTCTTGTTTGTAGGAGAAGGCACAGCTTTGCTGTTGTAAAACCTGACATTTTAGAAAGGCTTATGAGACCACACACATTCACCTTTTTCCTTCAGATATACTTGGTATATTTTCCATCCCACCCCTCCTTTCAGCTGGGAGCATCAAGTGATATGACCACAAGGCTACGTGCACCTCTGCAGTCTGAAATCAATCCAAGTAGCCTCGGGTGTTTTGTCATGGCTCACGTAACTCTACTGTACATGCAAAGATGCCAGCAAATCAACGCAGGCCTAGAAAGCAGTATAACCTCACTGCACAGTAATCTGCTGTTTGGGATGGCTTAAGCTCAGGGGTCTATAAACTCTCCAGTCAATTTTGTCATATGCCCTTCTCTGCTCAATCCCACTGTCATGGCATGCTCTATTACATGAGCTCACATAGGGTTTGGATTAGAAGTGTTATTTGCTTTATATGGAACACTCCATATCTTCAACTAATGCAGATAATCAAGAATTTTCAGCTTCATTTGTAAAAGAACTCAGAATGAAGCAGTCAATCAACTGTTCAAGTAGAAGAAAAAAGCCAGCTTAGCTCTAATCATAGAATCATAGAATTGTTAAGGTTGGAAAAGACCTCTGAGATCATCTAG
>VZTL01067168.1:0-18792 GCA_013400535.1 Scopus umbretta | reverse complement strand
AGTTAAAAAAAAAAACCCTTAATACAAAAAAAAAAAAAAAAAAAAAAAAGGAATTTGAAATATTTTTCTTTAAAGGAATGCTACAGAGAACCATAACTCTGTGATCATCTGATCATCTGCAAATTTTACTGTCTCAGAATCTTTAAAAATCTACTAGCTCTCTAGAAGCAAATTTATCACCCATCTTTTATCATAATAGAAATGGAGGCACAGTGCTGACAAAGTCTCTCTCACGGCAGAACTAACTAAATATCGAAATCCTCCAATTTCTATTGCAAACATTACTCCATATTACCAACATTATCAACTGCCTTATATGTGTACATTTGTTATCAAGCCTTAGTCATAATGTAACTATTTCTTCTCGATAAACCTAGAATGAATAACTTTTTCCGTTATTTTAATTTTGTGGGATATTTTCTATTTCTTGGAGGCAGATGGCAAATCCTTTTCTTCAACGTAAGAATTCCTTGTGCTCACCCTCAATTTTTTCCTTCTTAATGGTCTGAATATACCCTTTATAATGGTCACACCTTAGCTCAAAGCAGAAGCACGTCAGGCTGCAGGTCACGGATTCACTGCAGGCTGTAGGACCTGGCACAGGACCAAAGATGCTAACAACAAGACTTTTCCAAGATTTTTTGAAGCTCTTGAAACAATGGTAAAGTAATAAGGAGCAGTACTTAACAGTGGTCACCAACATGCTCTCAAGACCACGATATACATATCTCAAAACTATTAAATGTACATCACACAGAAAAACAAAATGTCTTCATTGAAGAGAAAAATTTTATATCTTTTTGTAACATTACCTTCTTCATCACCTTGAAAAATACATTTAGCTCCTGAGTGCCCAGAAAAAAATCTGAACTGTGGCAGACTTAAGTAGAAAATCCCTCCAAGCAACAATCAGCTACAAACATAAAGGCCTTTCCAACATGGAATGGATTTTTATTTTTTTTTTTTCAAATATTATTTCACACACTCCAAAGCTCTGGGCACCATCCATTTCACAAGGTATCTCATAATTCTTGTTTACATGAAACATGCACTAGCATTTTCACTCCCTGCTGCAGCATATCCGAGTTTAGGCACCCATAGCCATTCAAAGATACAAAGCCTTTCAACTTTCTGAGACAAAGGAATCAGTTCTCCTCAGTTTCTAAGCCAAAAAGAGGAACAAAGCTGAGTTAGCAATAGCTCAAGTCCTGATGGATCTTCCTTCCAAGACTTGCATTTTGTGGGACTTTTTGTGGTAAGGGGGCAATTCTTCTTAAGCCCATACCTGCTTCAGTTTAGCTGTGCTAATAATAATGCATGAAGAAAGGAATAATAAATAGGTCTTTTGTCTCCAATTCTGGACACTCATACAATCCTTCTGAAATTCACTGGGTTTTGTTTTGTTTTTTTTTATTTCATAAAACACTTGAAGATGGGAATATTGGATTTGATGGAGTGGAACTGTTCAGAAATGCAATACTTGGTGTTTCTTTTGTAATATGCTCACATACAGTGCTTTAAAGTGCTAGAAAACACTTGATGTACTTCAAGGGCTAGAAAACCTCTTTGCTAAAAATTATGAGAGAGGGTTTGCCTGTGCAATGGATACCATTATGGATGATGCACAAAGGAATGAACTACAACTTTTCAAAAGTTTATCATTTAAGTACTGTTGTACTAAAACACGACCATTGTATACAAACTCATTGCAAATTATGCAAAATATACAGATAAATACAAATAAGTATTCTATTCAATCAATGCCCATTCACATTTCATATGAGGGAAACTCTTATATATTCCAAGTTCAGTCTGACTGGCCTCAAAAATGCATTATTGAGACTAGGGGAGTCTCACCTCAGGGACCAGCAGCATTTCCTCAAATACAAGCTTTCTCAGTACACAGGAAGATGGCTACTATTATCCACAGTCACGTAAGAAAAAAATAATAGGGGAGAAGATGGAGTAACTCGAGTATTACAAACCAAATCAGCTCAAAAGCTATTGGGTAAACCCCAGGACAACTGAGAAGAGCAAGACTTTGTTCTTGGCACTGTTAGACAAAATAGCTCTTCATAAATCTTGGCACCCATTGCTTCTGATTGTACTTTTCGTTTGTGATGACTCACTATTTCTGAGTGCGGGGAACAGTGCTGGTAGGCTTTTCTCCGTAGCCTGCCCTCATGTCTCTATGACTCAACTGCAAAAGCTTCTGTATCAGAAATGCTCCTCCATGCTGTTGTGGCCTCTACTTCGACATTTAGAATTGCCCCAACTAGCTGTTTGCCCCATTTTCTGATGCTTGGCTAAAATAAAAACAGGAACTTCTCTTCTACAGTTTCTTATACTAGCTGTATCAGTACTACATGGATCTTGCATGAGCAGTTATCACTGCAGTGAAATGAAAGAGGGCAATGATGCATTGCATAGACAATCACAACAACTATTCCTTTCTGATTTGAACAGATTTGAAAAAGTGGCTTATTTCTCCCCTTACTATCAGTCCTTTAAACAAATTTACAAAACACCCCAAAGCCATTGTAGCAATGAATGCTGCTGTCCTCAGTACAGCCATGCAAGGTTGGGCGTTTATTTTTCCCTCCAGTCTAAAGGCAAAAGCAATAAACTGATAAAGAGATGAATGTAATGTCTCCCATAGATGGCAGGGGAAGATCTAAAAATGAAGTGGCCTGTTTGCTCCTTGGTATTCTCTCACTATTCCACTGTCTACATTTTTTTTAAATTAGTATTTTGATTAAATAAAAATTCCTAGTGCACAGTCTTAACACTGCTGATTTTAGATGTGAGTGCTGATGCTTCGATATGTTAGGCCCATAAATGCAAATTGAAGCAATCAGACAAACATGGGAGCTGAGTGAAAATAGAGCTGAAAGGTTTTTAATCCAAACAAACTCAGTCACTTGATTAAAGTTCTTGAGTAATTTGCCCTTTGTCATGTTTTGGGGAAATCTACTGATATACAGGATATAAATTCTCTTTTCTTTTGGGTACCATCTATTTCTGTACTTGCAATACAGTGGAAATATATCCAAGCTCCCTATAGCCTTGCCGGCTGTACTCAAGCTAACTTCATTTTGGGAGCAATATAGCCAGATTAGCACAGTGCTATCCCCAGTCTATTTTTGCTCGCTTCACAGCAGACTGCTACTAAGTGTGCTGGAGAGAAGTTCCACTGGCATTCTGGCACAGTTTCCTCAATAGTCAAAGAAGCTGGCGCTTGAGCTTCAAACCCTGAGTGAGAAACAAAACACACCCTGTGTGTGTCAGCGTACATATAACACATAAGATACTGTTCTGTATATCTGCATAATTATGTATGCATATGCCATGAACCACAGACAATTCAAGCTGAAAGAGCATTCCTACTGATATCCATCCATTGGCCTTTGCTAAAGCTATATATCTTAAGTAAGCTCTTGTAATTTCTGTCCTGAGAATCTTGGATCTGACTCGCCTCGCACAAGCTAAAAGCAGCTCCTATTGATTAGTACATCTCGCCATTTCAAAACACTCAACCCATAGAAGAAAATGCAATAAATTCTTCCAAGTGCAAGGTGTCATTAATTCCAAGTGTATCTTGCAGACATATGTGTTCACATATTATCATATAAACACATCACACAATGCAATAGGATCCTAAATCACTTTTGAGTCTGCAGATGAAGCTGTCTTTTCTTTTTTTTTCCCCCCCTTAAAGCAAGCACACCAAGCAACACCACTGGCTTATAATATCTCAGGGCAGGTTTTGCAAGACCACAAACTACTGACTTAGAATAAATCAGTAATAACTTGAAATAGAGAAGCTCAGATTTACTAGGGGAAATAGATCAAAAGAAATTGCAAACAAAGGCACCAAATGTGCACAATATCCCTGTAGGGCCAGTCCTTTTCTTAAATCTGGCTTTCATTTGGCATCTTCCAGCAGCCTCTCGAGTTAAAACAAATGCTGCAAGGTCCTTTCCCATACCTAGGGATACCTCCTTCTTATTTCCACCTTCAAGTGCAAGGTACAGGTTTATCTTCTGCTCTGTTCAAAAGTCACCCTGCCTGCTGCAGGAGCTCTGCTAGCTCTGTCTCCCCATCTCTGATCCATCCTTGTCCTGCAGAAACCCACCCTGCTGCCAGCTAAACATCCCTTATTGCTTTGTGGAAATGCCATTTCCACCTCCTTCCATGCCTGCTAACAGCAATTAGTTCAAGGCCAGCATCTGAGAATATAATTCCTTCTCATCAAGCTCAAGTTTGGATGAAAGAAATCTGGGAAGTTTGTGGGTTTTTTTGGCATGGCTATCAAGTTGCAATAAAAAGCAGGAGTTTTTTATGGCTGTATGTAGAACATACAGCTTACCTTACGTCAAAAGTAAATTAGTGGGGACCACTTACTAAAGTCAAACATTTTTCTGTATCAACAATCCTAGACAATATACACCAATGACTTAAAGGAGTAGTTACATAGGTTTCTGAACTAGTAATGATCATTTTTTTGGCTTCTTTTGGCTTTTTGCTAAAATGCCAACAGGCTGAGGAAATTCTAGAAGATTCAAGGATTGTCAAGGTAGTTCCATATTATTATTGTTATTGTTATTATTATTATTAAAATATTATCTGGAAAATTAGACATCATTTTCCTCTCTGGTTAGTTGTAGAGAAAGCATTTAAATGTTACATCTGGGACACTACCAGCAATGAAAAGTCATCACTCAGCATTGCTTTCATAGGATGTAGGTGCTGTTGCAAATCTATTTTATTAGACTGCTTATTTAATCAGTTTTGGTCCAGTTATAGAGGCAGCTACGTTGATGCCATATACCTTGTCTTTTAACTTAATTTTTGATTAAGAACTGGCACTGTACGATGTAAACAAGACATACCAACAAAATGGTTGACTGACCGACTTCAGGATGTAGGTGTTAATAAGAAGAAACCAGAAAGCTGGCTTCTTTCTAGTCTTAGGTCACAGAAAGAGCTTGGCCCCACATCATTGCAGATTTTTGTCAGCAGTAAGACTATGTTATGAATTTTTTGCTGGTACAGTTTCTTGTTGCTACAAATCTTTGTGGAGCAGTAAATAGCAAAGGCAGATTACTATTACAGAGAGATCTGAATCACTTGCAACCTAAAAAATGCATTTTAATACAGCCAAATGCAACATAATACATCTGGGAACAGAGTAAATCTACTAAATCTACAAACAAAACTGCGAAGTAAATCTACAGGCTGAAAAAGCTTGTCTTGGAAAGCAGCAACACAAGAAGATTTAAAGGTCACTATAGAAAGTTTTGCAATTTTTGTGACAAATAATTTCTGTGCTGAAAAATACACTTAAAGTGTAGTTTAGGGAGGGCAAAATTTGTTAAGTAATTCAGGCTGAATTACTGAATGTTATTCAAAGGTGAAAATTCAGATTTTTGGTCTGCCTAATATCACTTTTCTGTAGTTTAATCATAAAATGCATTCATGTCATTTATGTGGTGATATGCATACATTTAAAAATACCCATGTGCTAAACCAAATATACTCTGGAGTTAGCAGCAAACATTTCACATACATGCTACCTTGGAGCTGAGGTTTGAAGTACACTATGCTTTCTTCCATAACAAGACTTACTAAGAGAAGTCTGCTTTCTGAGATGCTTTAGAAATGAAATTCAGCAGTTCTCACAGAACTTCTGTTACTTTGAAAGCAATTTCGTGGGCATTCACATGGTGGTTTTTTTCAGTGGCCTTAAATGATCTGTTTGTTCACATCTGAGTTCCCTCATATCATCCTTATGTGGCCCCACAGAATTAATTGAGTGCAAGATTCACTGTCACACTCACTGCACCTTAAAAAGAGGCACTCTTTCCTACCCACTTCGCAGCTTCAGCAACAGTCAGGAGTTATTAGTGTTTGATGGTCTTTTGTTTCAAGACTTCAATCTTTTGTACTTTGAAATTGACATTCCTTAGCCTGCAAGGGCCCCAGAATCTGACAGGTGACTTCCTGAACTTTCCTAAGCTGCAACAGCAAAGAAAGTAAATCTATCAGCTCTGCCTCTTACAGCAATAGCATTTACTTAAAAAAAAAAAAAAAAAAAAAAAAAAAAAAGAGGTGTNAAAAAAAAAAAAAGCAAGCAGTGTTGGCAATGTCTATGGAAACGACTGTCCTCACTTTTTTTTATTCCTCCATTAGTTGAATTAAATCTTATCTATTTACACACTCTGTTGAACAGATCTGTTGAAGCACCAGTATATCTTTCTTGGATTCAGCAATTCCAGATGTCAGAAAGATTAGAGAAGCAAAAGCACTCTAGCAGCTGCATTCCCATAGTCCTATCTATTGTGGGGCTTTTTTTCAGAGAAAGAAATATCTGTCATTGTTCTGCTTTCTCTTTTTCACCCCTTCTCTACGCAGCCCAAACTGTCCTAATCCACTCCCAGAGAGGGGGAAAAAAAGAAATTGAATAAGCTGGTAGACAAAGTAAATATTCTTAGAATCATAGAATCTTGATGCAATGAAGAGTTGTACTACCAGATATAATTTTCTTCTAGGTTCAAAATTTATCTACCCCTTTCTATTGGTGACACAGAATAAAAACGGGTATTTATGGACATAAAACATTTTTTTTAAGAATGCCAAATCTCTCATGTTCTGACTTGCATTGGTCCTCGTTGAACCACAAACCTAGAAGTAGCTCTTCTTTAGGAATCATAACTGTACCCAGTTGAAGATTAAAGATAGTAGTATTTACATAGCTCCTAATGACAAACAGTGGTATATTTCTGTGGCCATATACCATCTGATCAGCAGTAGGTCCCTTTTTCCCCTTAATTTTTCCCCTTAAATGGAGCTGCAGCATTGCATTCTGATATGAATATCCCCTCAGAAAAGACTGTATCTTTGTATGCCAGGAATGATCAAACCTCCCTCCATACAGCAAAATAACAGAGTAATAAGGAAATCACAGTTTTTCAGTTAAAGGAAGCAGTAATTCAAGAGAATACCCAAAATAACATAAGCCACGAGATTCTATGGTGATTTTCTTGCCCTTAAAGGTCAGCAGTAGTTTAACTCTTAGAGTACTAATAACAAAGATAAAACTTCTATTCACTTCTAGTTCAGACATTATTGATCCCTTTTGAGATATTTACCTTAAATTAAATAAAGATACATATGTATGTACAGCTAGTGTTGAGTTATTAAAGGATTCAGGGATTCAGCGTACTTAGGATTTGATGGAAGAAGAGGAAGATTTCACTGTTCACAGTTACTGAGTCTTCAAGACTATTAAGTTTAAGACACGAATAGAAACACATCTTGGAATTCAGAGAAAAAGCTGGGAAGCCCAGAAATGCAAAGCATCAAGGCACAATAAACAGGAAAAGACAAGATCCTATATAAATTACAGATTTCCATTATTAGCCCAATTTCAACCATCCTGTCCCATTCACAGTATCTCTGAAAAGAGTTGCTTTTAGGAATACAAAAGGAAAGAGACAATCCTTTATCTAAGTCTAAAGCTTACTAGACAGACTTCTTACAGCACAGAGAGTATTAATACCTGACACACTGACAGTGAATTGCAGTTCTGTATTTTGTGAACAAGGATGATATAACGATTGTTTTTAACATGAATAAGACAGCAGGCCAGCAAAGTTTCAGGTAGACACAGTCTGTAAAATACCGGTAGTTTTCTTTTTCAGAACTTAGCATCATTGCTTTGAGTTGGTCCAAGCACAGAGAAAAATATCCTTAGCAGTGTCCTTAACACCGCACCTCTAGTGCAGCCAGAGTGTCAGGGTGTGCAGAGCAGTGAACAGAAAACTTAAAGCTCAGAGCTGAGTAGCATTCATTAAACCTAAGAGCAACTACTTGGCTCTTGCGTGTTTCTGTCCCTATCCCAAGCCTTCACACAAAAAGATTTGAATTCATACAAATGTTTAGGATAAGACTTCTTTGTATGTAGGCTCTAATTCACTTGGGAACTCTTCCACAATTTATTTTGTACAACAGAGAGCTAAATAGTTTTCAGTTTGATTCCACAACTGGATAGAGTTGCAGTGACATACATCAGATCTATTCCTGTATCTGTCACTTACTGTTCTTCTGTTTAGTAAATTCAAGGGGAAGATAATGCTGTGTAACAGACAGCAACAAATAAGAAAACAGACACTTCTTTTGGACTGGACTTGAGGCCCATCTATTTCAGTAAGATGGCTCTTACAGCCCTCAGCGCTAAATACTTTAGGAGAAGAAGCGAAATCTGCATTAGGCAGATAGCAGATAATCCTCCCTCAGAGTGGATCTCTTCTAAATTCTCAGTAGAACTGGAGAAAAATCCCTGAACAGTGGAGTTTAAAAATGGCAGGGTTAAATAAAACTGTTTTCAAGAAGCTCATAGGTTGAAAAGAAATCAAAACTATTTACTGAATAAAAAAATATTATGATTAAAGACCATTTAATGAGATTGTTTGGGGGGTGGGGGGGTGGAGGGAAAGGGAAAATACATTTCCTCTCTAGCTGGTCCATGAAACCTACTGCTGATTTCTTTATTGTACTGAGAGTAAGGTAAAGGTTACGGAAATTTCTTTCCTTTAATGCTAATATTTCTGTGTGCATTGCGTTGCCATATTAAGTCTGAACATATCAAAGTTGGTTGAATCATTAAAATCATACTCTCCGCCACTAAGAACTGTTGCATGCAAAGCACAGAAGCACAACTAGCCAACTCATTCATAAGCTTTCTTTTCCTCTCACACAGATGCAATCAAAATCCAGCAAGACAGCTAATTGTAACCTAATCTTGTCAATTCTATGTGCAAAACCAATTTTATGTATGACTGGAAAAATGTGCAGAGGGAATAACAACAGGGTATTTCAGGCACCCTCTGGGATTTAAAAAACAGATTCAGTGGTATTAAGTAAAGTAGCAGGGCTACATTTGCTATATCAAATAATATTGGACTAATAAGGACATCTGGAAACAGTTGGTATCAAACAACATTTGATTTGCGTTTCCTTTATGCATGGCTAAAACAGGTGCACTGTTCTTTGCAGTGGAGGTGCCAAGTGCTAGACACTTAAGGGGAAGTTGGGGAGAAGCAGTTGTGGATAAAATTGGCAAATGTATCTGAGTATAAATAACAACACTGATTCCAGATCATCACATTATTTAATGGGAAGAGAGAGTTTTGGCCTTATTAGCATATTAAGAATTACATTTAACTATATTCTTATATTAGACTCGATAAACTTCTACTAGAAATACAGAAAAAAGCATTGCGTGAGATTCCAAAAAGAAAGGTAGGACATGAAATGAGGTTCTATGTCACTACTCCTTTTGGATAAAAATAGGGATTGATGTCTCTATTTAAATCTAGTGCCAAGCCTTACTTGGTACCAACAGGAAGCTTACCTAACATAAAACAAAGGTTTAGGGGATTCAAGGCCTTGATGTTTAGTCAGGCATTATGCCTTATGAAAATTAACCTTTTTCTTAGCATCTTATTGGAATTTTAAGATCAATAAATAGGACTGCTATAGATGAACTTAAGCTTTCTTAAATACATAAAAAAATCCTGCCTCAGTGTGCCATAAAGTTACCAAAATGAACCTCTTTCAGCAAATAGTACCTACAACCAAGTACAAGCCGCTTGGTCTCAATTAATAAAAGTGACAGGATTACCCAACAACTAGAAAGGAGCCAAGTGCACACAGAGTAAAGGGAAATGAAACTCCCCATGAAACTTCTTTCACATCAGCTAGCAGAACTGGGCCAGACAGTGCTATTCACTGCTAGTTTTATTCCTAAGAGGCTGAGCTGGGAGACATTTGCCAGCTGAATATTTTGCCTATGTTATGAAACTTTGTGTGTTATGATTCTTTCCAACTGTTTTAATAACAACAACAAAAAAATCCAGTTATTTAGGGGAAGTGGAAGAGTCAAAAACCAACAGTGTGTTTCAAACATAAGGTTTTGAGTTTTCCCTTCAAAAGGAAAATTTGTAGGGCTCTTTACAAAAAAATCTATAGTTTATGATTTTAACTCATCCCTCTGAGCACTTTACACACAGACAGGATAGTCCCTCTTTGGAAGAATCTACAACAGGGGTGAGCTTAAGGAACATCAAGCAGACACGCAACAGTCAAATGAGTTTCTCAGGGTCATACCACGTAGATGTGGTGTCCAAAGTCTAGGATAAAAGATGTAAGCTTTAATCTCTGGACCATGCTTCCACTCCCAACTCAACAACAGACAAATCATATTACTGAGTCTCTCCTTCTGGTGTATCAGTTCAAGCACTCTTGAAGACCTCATTACACACATTACACCATTACTACTTGTTTTATCTAGAGGATTGATAATGTGAGCGGTCTGGAATATGCTGTCTTGAATTTAACTGCTGAGCTATCTACAGCAATATCAACCATAAGATCACTTTAATAGCACTTGGATACTCAATTATCATAGCAGTAAACTGTTTATACTACTTTGGCTGATTTGGCTATATTACTGATGTCTGCAAAGATCTGTACTGCTATACTAAAGTTATTTCCCACCTCAAAACCAGTTATCTTAGTAGGAAGCTTAACTGGTTTAACTACATCAATATCAGGGTTTTGTAAGCAGTGCTAACCCACTGAGGAACTACAAGTCATACACAGTGGATGTAGCAAATATGGCTATTCTAAGTCTACAGGGTGGTAGAAGACTATGTTTGTTATAGACTTATAACATCGAGATTAAAGTGAAGCTTTCTTTGCTGAGTCAGGGGACTATTCATCATTTCAACAAGCAAAAACACATACTCCCACACGATGTATACAAATCAGTGAGTCAAAAATTGTATCAGCAAAAGCAGGAACCAGTTCTTACACTTGCAGTGTTTTCTGTACTCAGAGCCCTCAACAAACTGTATTCTTGATAAAAATGATAAACAGCAGCTGGTCTTTAGGTATGTCTTTAAGCTCATCCTCTACCAAAGAAGAATCAGTACAGAAATACCTTGGTAGCAGTATGGACCTTGGCATTTTTCCAGACCCTCCATGGATTCAGTGTAATTTCTTTAGATTTTGACTATCTGTTCTCCTCCTCTGTTATTTAACTATGTGTATTGTTTAGGGCACAGCATACCTTAAGGCACAATCTGGAGCATGATGAAGGATAATGCTTGTTTGGATGTCAGAGGTTAAGAGGAGTGATAGCTTTCTCCTCTCTCTGTCCAATGAAAATAAGAATTTAATTCCTGAACTATCTACTGCAATGCCAACCCTTCCAACTTTACATCTTGTATTAGCACGTATCTGCCACATTTTCCTCTCTTTATCTTTCTGCTTCCCTTTTGTACCTTTCCTGTTCTGTTCTCACTTTTGTATTTTTTTCCCTGCCCAAAAACCAGCTAGAAATGGAAAGCTGTAGAAGATCACACAGTTATCCCTACCAGCACAAAACTGTTATTAGTGTAATAAAAGAACCAGAAACAATGCACGTTAGAGTGGTTAGTCCCCTCCCCAAATTATCACAGCCTGCGCCTACCAGCTGTACAATTCCAACACAGGTTGGACCCTTATAAACCTACTTGTCACCACATACTTAAAGAGAGTCCTCCTGTTATATAGGGGTAGAACTGATAACTAAATAAGCAGGTCTGTCACAAAGCAAGGCAGTATTTAAAGGGCTTATCTACCTATAACTAAGTCAATCTCCTGAGCAAAAAGGTTTGTGTCTTCTGTTAATGGCACTGACATAAGACCAAAGCCAACCTCAAAAAATGTTCTTAGTAGAAGCAGNCTGTGTGAAGGACTCATGTTGCAGAAGTTTGCAGAGGACTCTTTTCCGTGGGAGGGACCCCATGCTGGACCAGGGAAGAGTGTGAGGAGTCCTCTCCCCAAGGAGGAAGGAGCAGCAGAGACAATGTGTGATGAACTCACCACAATCCCCATTCCTCATCCCCCTGCTTCACTGGGAAGGAGAAGGTAGAGAACATCAGGAGTAAAGTTAAGCTGGGGAAGAAAGGAGGGGTGGGGGAAAGGTGTTTTAAGATTTGGTTTTATTTCTATTACCCTACTCTGATTGGCAATAAATCAAACTAATTTCCCCAAGTCAAGTCTGTTTTGCCCATGACGGTATTTGGTGAATGATCTCTCCCTGTCCTTATCTCGACCCACAAGCTTTTCCTTGTATTTTCTCTCCCCTGCCCAGCTGAGGAAGGGGAGTGATAGAGCGGCTTTGGTGGGCACCTGGCACCCAGCCAGGGTCAACCCACCACAAGCTGTCATAACAGAAAGGTAAAATCTGTGCTGACAGTGCCAACCTCACTTCACAACTGTGGCAAAAACACAAGCTGTCTCTTTACAGGAATTGGGTATAGCCTCACCAGTGACCAGCAGCTGGTTTCCATGCGATGAGTTTGAGACCAGGAATCAGACAATATAGAAAAATCATCAGCCTACTCAAAGAGAGAGAAGACACTGGTGGGAACAAGAACACTGCAGGAAATCCCATGTCAAGTGAAAGGCCCAGGCAGGAATCCCCTGTACTCTTCAAAAGGGGCTGGAGACAGGTACCTCACAGTGTAGCTCCAAACAGGGCCTGAGCTTCACTGGGACTGGTGGGCAACAGATGAGGGGTAAGGAGGTGATGCTGCTTGGAGGCATTAAAGCCTGTTGGTGCTCTTAGGGTCCTGACAACATACCCCTCTGTTTTGATCTGCATTGGAGAGTCTTTTGTGAGACAGATTCATCTCCTAGGATGAGAGCTACTGCTAAAATACGCTTTATGTGTTCAGTTTGGTCCACTGGTTTACCACGGCAAAAAAGTTTTACAATTGAGTGAGTCTCTTCCAATCCCAAACCACTTTGGTGGAATCTCAAAACACTTGAGTTATTGCAAGATTAACCATTGCAGTATTAAACAAAAACTGAAAAGACATGGGGTTTAGTGCAGAGATCTGTTAATCATAACAAAAAAAGCCATATATGTAACAACTGTATTCCTCCCTCATCTACTATATAAGAGGCTACTAACAATTCTGTGGAGTATGTTTCTGAAGGCCTTTGCATAGGAAATACAATTACCATTAAAGTAATATTAGCAGAAGTCAACTGGGCTAATAATAGAGCTGGGTTTTATGCAAAGGGATCTAAGAAGAAATGGATAAACTTTAAAAGCAACTAAATCTAAGACAAGTAATTTAGTATGCTTTGTTGTTCCTACATTGAATTTTATAATCTGAAGTTTATCCCTTTTCCTCACAAGATTAAAAATAGGCGTCTGTTAATAGCCTGAAATCTCACAAGTTTCATTGCCCTGAAGTACCAGTCTGCTCCTTGACAACTTCCCTATTAATGTTTCTATCCTTTTCTGCATAGAAAGCATCAGATCTCCAGGTATGAGATCAGACTTGTTTTCTAAGAGCGCCACACTCCCACAGATCAGTTAATCCTGTTGGTGGTAACGCTTCAGAGCATAGAGAGAACTATTCCGCATGTTATTTTTACACGATCATTCCTAGCATTAAAACTAGGTCTGTGCAAAGGGGAAAAAAATACAAAACCACAGGCAAAAAGAGAAGTCATGTTCTGCAACAGGCTAATAGTTCAAGTGCTACTTGAAGATGATTAATTTACCTTGAGTTTTGACTTTATATTGTTTAGAGTTGTTAAAGAGACTGCAGTGTACAACAAGTCTTATTTCAAAAAAATCAACAGCTGCTTAAAATGATTAAAAAAAAGAAGAAAAAGATTAAAAAAAAAAAGCAACCATTGCTTCCCTGTTAGGAGAGCAGATAACAGTCTTCCATAAGATTACTTTATCCCATATGCCCAGTCTTGTCAGATTCATAATCCTCTCTTTGTTAGTTACAGGATAACATCTGCTTACATTGCCAAATTCCATGCCAGCGCCATGAGGCTGGAGCTCCTCTCCTGCAGTCTTCAAAGACTGATTAATGGCAAGAGCAGGTGCAACTCCTACAGGCTTCACTTGATGACTTCCCTCTCTCCTGTAACTCTCCTTCCACCGTCTCCCCAGATATTTGTATTAAAAGGCTCCAATATCAACACATCTGAGGCAACTTACTTTTAGATCAAATATATTTCCTGTTCTCAGCATCGCTCAATTATTTCAGTTTTGCCTTTATGTGCTGGCATTCTGCTTGCAAGCGTGCTATGCACTTTGATGACACCACGGGGTCTACAGCACTGAAATAAAAGAGCAGGCAAAGCCAAGCATTTTCCCTATCTGAACAGTCGTCACCTCAGGGATCCTGCAGTGGCCAGTCAGAGTAACCTTTGCTGTACCTTGGCACTGACACCAGAATAAAGTGCAGAAGACAACGATGCCTAAACAGGCATGAAACACGTAGCCTTCATTGACAAGACATATCAATGAAGGAACTGAAGAGATTTCACAATTTTCATATCATGTGAAATATACCTGTACACGCCAAAATCACCTTTGCAAAGAGAGACACCAGAACTGTACAGCCTAGAGACACTGGCTGGATCAAATCTCAATGCCAGTGAACATAGTATTAAGTAAAATGTAATGAAAAATATGAGCCTCGAGCTAAACAGAGGAACCTGTTACCATCCAAAATAAAAGGAATGTTAAGAGTTAAAACAAAGTGAGGTAGAGATCTTGTGGCTATTGTTTTAAATGTAACAGGAGACAAAGAAATGCAAGAACAGCATCTTGTTTGATTGTAAGAAAAGAGGAAGAAATCAAGAAGAAATCATTTAACTGCTTTCCTATAGAAAACCAAGCAAATAAAAAAACCCAGACTTTTTGGTGAAGTGTTGCATGACAAAATCTTGGGGGACCAGTCTTTCATTTGTGCTTTGTAAGTAAAGTACTGCGATCTAGAGAGCTGACTCCATTACCGATTTTTCCCCAGAACTGAGCAGCCTGCAAAAACCCAGAGTTTTTGTCTAGTTAAGAGGACTAATGATAAAGAAAATGAAGTGCCAGAGTAAAACAACAAAATGGGGCAATTCAAGTGTAAAAAGCTTGAAAAGGCAAACATTGATACTGCTGACAGACAAAAAGGAATTAACTCGAGATCATATCAGCTATTTTGCTGCCACATATGTGATTCTAGCCCCTTTGTCCATACACTGGTGTTTGTAGCCTTGATTGTGCACACACGGAATGTTAGCATTAACTCTTTACACTAGAAATTCACATTGACTTCAACAGGACATTCGTCTCCACAGATGTAGTATTCTGGCAATAAAGATTGCAATTCAGAGTCCTAGAGTTCTGATGACTTCAATAACTTATGTATGAAGTTTAGGAGTGTTGTAATTCCTTGCAGGATTGGGACCCAATATTAAAACCTCTTCAGGAAAGAGACAGTTTCGTCCTGTGTTTTTGTACCACAGCCCCAGTCTTTATTGCCACTTTTATGAGACAGTATAATTCAAAACTCAACTTCCCTAGATTGCTGCATTTTTTTTTCTTCTTTCACCTTTGCATTTCACTTCACATGCCCTGCACAATCTACAATGAATATGAAAGACCATGTTTGCCAAAATAAAGGAAAATGAAAAAATACCTTTGTCTGCAGTGGCTACCTCTTCTGCCTGTATTGCCATTGATCCAACGATATTTTTTCACATCCATCCCTCCAGATTTATTTGTGAAAAAATGATAACCAGTCAGAAGAGTTATCACCTTGTCTCCTTGTGGAAATGCATTGCCACCCAAGCCACAATTCATACAGCAAATATCAAGGCCAGCAGTGGAATATCTATGAAACTAAGAGGTAGGAGCATTTCGCTTAACGATGAAACAAAATCCACAAGAAAATCCCATTACATGTTTCTTGCTGAGATAGGTTTTTTCCTAATAATATTGTTCCAAAGGCAATTGGAGTCCATGTTGTCACACCTGCATAATGAAACAAATCAGACAAAAACTACTCTTTCCTATTGCTGTTACTCATCCACAACTTGCATTAGAGATCAACATGTTTCAGCAATCAGTAATGTGCTATGTGTTGAACATTTGTTCCAAATAGAAATAGCTAAACCAAAATCAAAGGAAAGTGTTGTGTCTTTGATGCAGTTCCATACATTTGTTATGCTGCAAGGGCTAAGGCTGCTAGACCCAGCTGATGTCAACGGATTGATTAAATCCTCTTTTAGACTTTGTGGAATGAACAATTAAATCCCTGTAGATACGGCCACAAACGCTTTAGAGAGGCCACATTTTTTGAGCTATTTAGTTGCCTGGTTTGTTCCTTTTGTGTTTCTGGGAGAAGGCCTAAAGAAATAGCTGAGACCAGGATCCAGAGATGAGACAAAGCGAGATCTTCCAAGCTAGATGGTTAATCACTGTGTCAAACTGGGGTACCCGAGCAACCCAATTTTTAAGATGACTTTAGACAGACTAAGAACTGAGTCTTTAAACATACTCAACTTACAGCTACATCATGACTGACTTAAGACTGTTGCAGAATATGACCAAAATATTTACCAACTCACTTCTGTCATAGTACACATGAACATTTTCCTGGGTAGAAGGAATTCAAAGCTTGGGAACCTATAAATTCTCCCAAGGCAGACAAGCTCCTGTCACACATTATTAGGAGGTGTAAAAAACCCAACCAAGCAAAAAAAAACCCAAACAAACCACAAACCAACAGAAAACCCCAGCAAGCTGTGTAGGCTTTCCTAGAGGAAAAAATAATACTTTACACAAGTGGCATAATTACATATAATATGTAACCACAGGAAATAGCTACTTTACGATGTTCATCCATTCAGAAAGGAGAAAATGGAAGTCACTCAAGCTAATCCTTTTTAGACTTGCACAGACGGCCTCCTGTTACAGCAGCTCTGGTTTTGTACTGCCAGCTGCGAGAGCTGCTAAACTACCTCCTTGAAAGCTGGTTTTAATTCAGACACGTGGAGCCTGTGCACACTATTAAATGAAAAATGCCCTTCCCACACAGTGCTGCGTTTGGCTTTCAGATGGCTGAAAATACTTTGTCTCTGATGTGAGAACCACTTGTGTTTCCTTAGAAAGGAACACCATAGGGGTATGTAAAATAATGAATGGTTTAGTTCAAGTTGATTAGGCTCCCCTGTTCATCCTGAAAAATAACACCAGAATAATGGGGAAACTCAAGCAGATGTGCTACACAGCAAAACAGGAAGAAAAGTAAAAGTACACAAAAAAACAAATACATGTTGCGGAATTTTTAGACAATTGACAATTCAGATAAATATTTTAAGGGGGTTACCATATATAAATATGATTTAATTTTTGGTTTGGTTTGTTTGGACTTGGAGTAACAACAAGACTACTCAAGATTCCTTCCACACCAGAATTACATGTAATGAAATCACATGGTATTTGAAGGTACAGGTTTTGAGAAAAAGTCATTCTAAACAGTATTTGCATTACTATAATTAGTTTAATTGATGTCAACTGGGCTTGCAAGGAGGTGAGGTTCTCCCCAACAATGACAGCAAGCTTAGGTGAAAAGTAAACAAAGCAAGTGGAGATGTGAAGGCTCATCGTGGTTTAACTTCCCACGGCTCTACACCACACATGAAAAACAACCTTTCCCCATGCATGAAAGTGGGTCAGCACTCAATTCCCATGGAAAGTAATCCATCACCTAAAATACTGTTAGATACAAGGGGCAACAGACACCATTTGCTTTGTTGGTCAACCCTCTGTGTACAGTGTCCCATCCTACGTTAGCATGCAGAGCAAAGATAACTGGTTTCAGCTATTTGGAGGCGAAATCCTGGCCCTGGTGACATTTACCTGGAAACCATCTCCTACCAACATCTATCTCATACTGCCCCTTCAAAGTATCTCCAAACATGTTGACTAGACAAACTTCGCTTGAACCACATTATAACAGAATGCAGAGTTCCTTCAAAATCAAAGCATTAATTGAATTTCCCTGAAATACCTTATAGAAAAGATGCAGACATTTTGAAAAAGTCCAGAGCAGCTTGTTTTATTGGACTAGGAATTATTGGACTAGATGATCTCAGAGGTCTTTTCCAACCTTAATGATTCTATGATTTCTGCTATTCATTTTGAAGAGGCTTTTTATTGAGGGTAATGCACAGTAAACCTTAAAAGTCAAAATTAAAATGTTTAAATTCAGTGAAATCTATTAAATGTTCCTTGGGACAGGTGGAAGAGGATTGCAGGGGATAGAAGTCCATTTTTTATGTTATTTGGTTGTTGTCAAGTAGGTTTTTTGTTTTGTTTGGTAGATGTTTTTATACAACTTCAGTGATTTTTTGTTTCACTCCAATGCAGAACTAAGCCAATTTTGAAATGTGAAAACGTTTCACATGTGGGACTTTCTCTACCATAGAGCATTTACCTGGAGCAGCACACCACACTGCTTCATAGTTTGGGATCTCACTAGAGTATCCAGTAAATGGATTAAATGGATCCATTAAATGGAGCTGATTTTGGTGCTTCAGAATCCTATCCAGACAATCAATACACACTTGTGTCTGACACAACTACTTCATTACACAGATTGCAACTGCTTTTGCACCAGAGTAATGTTACCTACAAATGCATTAGTCACTGAAGCATTTTTGCAACTCAGGCATAGTTTGTTAGGAGCATGCTGATCCTGGCCCTCGGTATACAGAAAATCCTGCCAGTAGCTGTAGATTTCTCCATGAGTTTCATACATTCAAAGCCAGAAATCACTGAGCAATGCTGCCAGGAACATGGTCAGTATCAGCTTGAAGCTTTAGCTTGCCAAGGGTTTTATTTTTTTTATTGCAATTTTAAAAGGGAAA
>VZTL01067166.1:0-13899 GCA_013400535.1 Scopus umbretta | reverse complement strand
GGAACAGGCCGCCCAGAGAGGTTATATAGTCTGTCCCTGAAGATTTTCAATGCCTGACTAAAAACCCTATGTAACCTGGTCTGACCTCATAGCTGATTGCTTTGAACAGGAGGTTGGACTAGAGACCCTCTGAGGTTCCTTCCAACCTGAATGGTTCTGTGATTGTGGACTACTTCCAGTCACATTAAGGGCTGGTTCTGCTCAATGGGCCAGTTGTTTCCACCCTTTCCATACTTTATCCGACAGTAACTTCAAACACGGTTGTGGGAATTTTAAAGGAAAGCATGGGCGAGAAGGAAGATTAGGAAATACCGTAGCATCATAGCATAGCTGAGGTGGGACAGCACCTCTAGAGACTGTCTAGTTGAACCCCTCCCTGCTCAAGCAGGGTCCACTAGAACAGGTTGCCCAGGACTGTGTCCAGTTGTGTTTTGAATATCTCTAAGGATGGAGACTCCAAAACCTCTCTGGGCAACCTGTTCCAGTATTCAACCACACCCTCACAGTAAAAAAGTGTGTTCTTAGGTTTAAGTGGGATTTTCTGTGTTTCCGTTTGTGCCCATTGCCTCTTGTCCTGTCACTGGGCACCACTGAAAAGAGCCTGGCTCCATCTTCTTTACACTCTCCCATCAGGGATTTATATGTATCTGTAAGATCCCCTTGATCCTTCTCTTCTCTAGGATGAACAGTCCCAGCTCTCTCAGCCTCTCCACACATGTCAGATGTTCCAGTCCCTGAATCATCTTTGTGGCCCTTCTCTGGACTCCCTCCAGTATGTCCATGTCTCTCTTGTACTGGGGAGCCCAGAACTGGACACAGGACTCAAGGTGTGGCCTCACCAGTACCGTGTAGAGGTGGAAGGATCACCTCCCTCGACCTGCTGGCAACACTCCTCCTAATGCAGCCCAAGATACTTTTGCCTTCTTTTAAAGGCCTTCTCATTATCTTTTAAAATGCTGTTGTGTGTTTTCCAGAAGGTGTTTTTATTTTTTATTGATGGCTTGACTTTGTGGCAGAAGTGAAAACTAGCACAGGCTAGAGCTCAAGTTCTGCCTCTGGAGCCTCAATTTCAAGTAATGCAATGGGTATACCTTTATGTTAGCAGTAGCTAACTGTGAAAGGAAGGCTTTACTTTTGTTTCTTATGTGTAGTTACTTGTCCAGCTGGGTTCACTGCATGGATGACTATGTTGACATTCTGTTTTGCTTTTTTAATTATCACTTTAGGTTCTTTTTTTTTTTTTTTAATTTATTGCAGTTCCTTAACTTGTAGGCATAAACCGTTTTGCAGCATGTTTATAACAGAGAAAGTGTCAGTGAATGAAACCATCGGAATGTTTGATGTTCTTTTCTTCTTTGGGAATTACTACAGGCACAGCTGATTGCACAGTCCATAGGTCAAGCGTTTAGTGTGGCCTACCAGGAATTTCTGAGGGCAAATGGAATCAATCCAGAAGACCTAAGCCAGAAGGAATATAGTGACTTGCTCAATACCCAGGACATGTACAATGATGACCTGATTCATTTTTCCAAATCTGAAAACTGCAAAGATGTATGTCTCTGCTTTTTTTTCCATAACACCATTAAGCTCATGTATCCTGAGTTCAGACCCGTACTGGCAACAATTAGAAAGCTATTAGTACTTCCAATAACTAACCTCACTGAGGTAATTTCTATCCTCCCCAGTAGGTTTATCCTGTGGGCAATTCTGTTTTAAGAGCAAGCAGTGAACCCTAAATTTATCAATAGTTGAATGATTTACTGTCTCTGCGGGTTCTTTTTATCAAACAATTTTCACATTTGAGACATTACATGTCAGTGAAGTGAATATGCAGTAGACAGTATAAAATTTTTGGAGGCACTGAGGTTGATAAGAGTGGTTGACCCCAGATTTTAAAAGGCTATATATTTACTGCTGGCTTTATTAATAAGGATGAAGTAGTGTAACACCGCAATGCACAGGTAATTGTTTCCGAAAACACGGTCACAAGTACTTTAAATCCCTCCCTGACTTAGTTCTGTCCACCAAAGTCCATCATGCCAGGGTTTCTTCTATACCAGCTCCCTCTAGCCGTATGAACAGATGAGTTCTATTTGGGGGGGGATTTTGAATTAAACAAAATCTCTAGTGATAATGTTATTTGATGGTTGAAGGCATTTAAACTGTGTTAAACTATATACCCTATTGTGTTTTGCCTTTGAATAAGAAAGGCATTTTGCAAATGAGAAGCCTGTGTTTGTTTATACGGAAACATATAGGGGGTGGGTTCATCAGTTCCATAGATAAGAAAAAAGCTTTTGTTTGAAACTCTCTTTCTTATGATTCAGGTTTACATTGAAAAGCAAAAGGGAGAAATCCTAGGTGTAGTGATTGTGGAGTCTGGATGGGGATCCATTTTGCCTACAGTTATCATAGCCAACATGATGCATGGAGGACCAGCAGAGAAGTCTGGGAAAATAAATATAGGGGACCAGATCATGTCAATTAATGGGACCAGTTTGGTTGGCTTACCACTCTCAACATGCCAGAGCATTATAAAGGTACAGAGAATACCTCTGGATATTGCATGTTTTAAAACCTTTATTGGAGTCGTGGGAGAGCAAAAAGTATAGAACTATTTGTTGTTTGTTAACTCTGATCTTGTGCATTTTATAGCAGTTTCCTTTTGATGACCTTAAAGTAGAGGGCAAATTCTGTTTTACCTATTTTCTGAGCCCTAAGAAGGGAGCTATGCATTTAGCTGCTTAGACCAGGGCACAGTGCAGGAATTCAGGCCCCAAGGGAATATTTGGATCCAAAAGGAAGATGTCTGTTACTATCTGGAGGCACCTAAACTTCATAGGACAGTCCGAGACATAGGTGTCTAAAACCTGCATTGGTGCAATTTTAGCCATTTAAATGATTCCTGTGTTCATTTTTTAAAAAGCTTTTTTTTTAAAAAACATATTTTAACATTTTTCTAAACTTTGAATTTAAAAGAAAAATGAAGCCCATTTATTTTCTGTAGAAACAACTTGAGTGTATTGGAAAGTATAATGTTTCTTTGAACTTGGCTAAATGGTGGGGTTTTTTTAATTGGAAGAACTTTCTTTTAATTGGCATGAGAGCACGTAAATGCAAAAGGCAGTCGAATCAACTGGAAATTAAGAGCCTCTGGGGAAGATGAAACATACAAAAGAATGGGTATTTAAACATCAAAGTTTCAGGAGGGGGAAAGATGCAACCTTTGAGAATGTTGGAAATTCAGCTAAATTGTCTTCTGGGTTACCTATTGAAATAGTCAATCACCACAGAACTGCTGCATATTGTAGCATGTACACATGCAATGCAATGCTATATAGGACTATAGAAATCCTTCTGTGTCCCTGCTGGGTAGTGGTGTTCTGCAGTAAAAAAATGTTTGTTTAGTAATTCACAAATTAAGTATGTCTTTGTTGCCCATGGATTCCTTTCTTAATGCTTGAACTAAAGAATTCTCTATAAAGATCTGATATTCTGGTTTCTGAAAATGTAAACACCGTGCACTGACAAGTAATAGATATTTAAGTCTCTGAGACCAACCATTCTGGATTCAGTGAATTCAAATGATATCTTGTGAATGCAGTATATTAAAACCTCTTTTTTTCCTGAAGCAGAAAAAAACCTTAAGTATCTCTGTGCCAACTTCAGTGGAACGAAGCTCACCACCCTTCATGTTATCAGCTTTGTCATACTTGTTTTCTATCCCATATCAGTTTTATTTCTAAAACTGATGTATGCTTTTCTCATACAGATGGACTTTTGCTATGATGCGTTAAGAATCTTCTGTACTTTTTCAAAATGAAAGCAATCAAAAAGCTAGCTTTGCTGTCTCCTGCCTTTAGAGGCCTTTCTACTCCTTTTTCATGGATACACGAGGCTGTTGCCAGAGGAACTGCTAGCCATTTATCTTCCTGTTAAGAAGATAGTCGATACATTTGCAGGTCTTTATAGCCATGCATCTAGAACTGTTTATGTAACATTTTTGGATAACACAAATGAACCCCCAAATGAAACATCAGTCACCCAAATATATATTTCAATGTTACAGAATTATCCTAAGATTGTAAACTTTTTTAGTATGATATAAGGACTCCTATGAAAAGATAAGCATTTTATATACATGAGGAGAATATCTTGCAAGTACTTCACATAAAGTTATTTTTAAATTGGAGATGTAAGCCTAGCTACTAATTGACTATAAACCATTTACAAACTGACAGATCTAGGAAGAAACTTTCCATATGTGATGGTTTTTCCCTAATTGTATTATGCTACTTATGTCTTTTTCAGAAGCATCTGGTGCTAACTGCTATCAGAAACAGATTCAGGGACTGTGCAACTGTCATGTCCAGGCAGTTAGAAGCATTGACTTTTCAGCCCAGTAGAATGTCAGTCTCAAGTCAGTACCAAATCTAGAGTTAGGCTCAACAAAATCAGCAGCAGTAAAATGCATGTAGAGACATCAGTATATTACCTTAGCTGTAATAGGAGTTATTTTTCTGAATGAAATCCTAATCTTGTTGAAGTCAGTGGCAGGCAACCCATTGTTTTCAATGGGACCCATATTTCACTTTGTGCATATGAAATAAATTCAAAAGCAGGCATTGGAACTGATAAATGTTAGCACGATTGAAGCTTGAAGCTACCATACTCTCTACATAGCATTTCTTTCCCATATGGGTTCTGTTTACTGAAGGCTAAATGTGTGTAAATGCAACATTTAAGAGTAATGTGTGTTCAATTCTATACGTTGTGTAGAAAAAAGTAATCTAACATTGGAGTTGGATTTATCTACAAGAAACAGCTCTGAAGGCTTGAATATGTGTAACGGTCAGACTCTACAATTATCTCCCCTTTTATGTTTGGGTTTTCCTTCTTCATTTAGTTCTTCTGGTAGCAAAGATTTAATGGTGAATGTGATAAATCCAGTTTAGAAGGGAGGGGTAACGTAAACGTGAGTATTGCTATTGCATAGTATACAAGGACTTGATGTTTGCATTACAGAACTGAATACAACTACACCAGAAAAGCCACTTATTTGTAACTATCTATCTTAGCCACACATTTTAAATTTCATTTCCCAGCCAGAATGTTTGGCAGTTTTCTGGTCAACTGCATAGACCTGCTTTTTATTTCCTTTGCTTCCTTTAGAACAATAATTTGTGTTCTCAAATGAAGAAATTACCAACAGGAAGCTAGATTTCTTAAAACAACCACATGAGCTTCTCGACAAGAAGAGATTTATACTGCATCATTCAATTCACTGAACATCCTGTTGCTTGTGTCTGGTATTCAGGAATCCTGTCTCATAATGATACATTCAAAGAACTACTTATTCAGGGCTATTCCCATGTTAACATTCTAAGTATTGTTTTTCCTAGTGCTCATGTTAAATTGTTTCACCCCATCTTTGTCAGCATTTTTCATGGTGATGGTTATTTTTTGCAGGGTTTGAAAAACCAAGCCCAAGTTAAACTGAATGTAGTTAGATGTCCTCCGGTAACCACAGTCTTGATCAGGAGACCTGACCTCAGATACCAGTTAGGCTTCAGTGTACAGAATGGGATTGTAAGTAACTTCCAGACCTTCTGGTGATGCTTTTACGTATGTTAAAGTTTACATATGTAATGAATTGTATTTTTTCCCTCACTGCAGCAGGGGCTCAGTACACATTTTAGGTCTAAGATATAAAAGCTGAACTGGTCAAAGTTCAAAAGTAGGAAAATAAACTTTATTTCATAGCTTTAGCATCAATTAGAGGAGTAAAAAAGCTGGTTTAGATTAAAGAAACAAAAGTGTATGGAGAAGGTTGATTTCAGTCTGTATCATTTGTGTCTCTGACCAAAGCATTGTATATGGTCTCAAAAGAAATTGTCTGTCTTTGATTCTCTCTTAATGCAAGGCTTATGCACTTTGAACTTTTTGTAAACTATTGTTCTTCATACACTCTTAAATTTTCAAACCATGGAGTAACAAGTATAATACGGATAGCTTTAGGTGGATGGTTTCTTTTGCTTTTGGAAGAGAATGTGTAGTACTCAATTGCTAATAAATATTACTTTGAATCAGTCATCCACTACATTTTAGACAATGTGTTGCAAACACATGTATTTAAATACTGAATTATCGTTTGTGGTCAAAAGCCTCTGTTCCATATCAAAACTGTGATAATTTTGTCCTCTCCCTTCCAGATCTGTAGCCTTATGAGAGGAGGTATAGCAGAGCGAGGAGGAGTGCGAGTTGGCCATCGTATCATTGAAATCAATGGGCAGAGTGTTGTAGCAACACCTCATGAGAAAATTGTTCACATTCTCTCAAATGCTGTTGGTGAGGTAGGAGCAAGCAGTGTGCCTAGACAGTATTGCGTATTTCATCATCATTGCCTCTTTTGGGTTGTTACTGTTCAAACATAAATACTAGAAGTGAGAGTGAGAACCACCAAGGTTTTTCTTATTATTGAAGTGCCCACAACTTCAGATAAAATTGAGATGGTTGGTAGATACTCAACACCTTAGAGAATCCTTTTTCCCCAGACCTTAGTATGGATATGAAAATTCTCAGGCTTTCCTTTTCCCTTCTGTCCTATGTTACCTCAACTAGTTTCTTCCCTAGTGCTCCCTAGGCTATGGACACTCGTGGTTTTGGTAGCATGCCTAATAGGACCACTGATTAACATGTCTTATTACCTTCTAGATTCATATGAAGACCATGCCAGCTGCTATGTACAGACTGTTGACTGCGCAAGAGCAACCAGCTTATATCTAAGGCTGACACCTCACCTTCACAACATGCATGAAGGATAGTTTTCCTCATTACTGCTTCTGTTTCTAGTGCTGCATTCGTGTCCGCAGATACATTTCTCTCTCTCACCAACATTTGCTGTGTATAGAGGGGGAAGGAAAATATAGCCATGAGACTTTCTGGTTGCATCTCTATACAAGTAAAGCTTTATGCAACTCCACACACAGAGTAAATAGCAGCAGCAGCAGTGTCCATGGTAAGATTCACAATAGGACGACTTAGATGCCTATGAAGAATGAGTAACTGATGTTGTCATAAAACCCATTGTTCAAATGCACACCCTTTAATTTCTGTTCTTCAGGATAGTAGAACCCCAAAAGGTGCTCTGTGAGTTGGTACAGACAATGCAATTTTGACATGTTTCAGCAAATAATTCAGGAGATGTGATTTTTTGCAGTTGGGTCCACCAGGTTTCTAATTTTTAAAATACTTGGTTTTCAAATGCAATGTGTCTTTTATATGCCTATTTCAGAGGTTAAATTAGGGAGGAGGGGAGTGATCTCTAAATATCCAGCAAGAGTAATATTGAGGGGCTCTGCTGAGAAGCTATACATTCTAAGCTCCTAATTACAGATTTGGTGCACACAACCATGTGCTTGTGTATACTGACATTTTTGAATTGTGCTTGATATTTACGAAGCTTGAAAATAATAGTTCTGCACACTGTTCAAAGTAATTTTGTTACACTGAGACAGTTTAAAAGTATTTTTTGTTGAAAGACATCTAGTTGTTGTCGGCATTTTTCTTTAGACATAAATGGGAGAAGTAAGGTAAGGTGAGATTAAAAGTATTTATTTATTTTGTTATGTAGGTTAATTTGTGATTGTTTTTTCCATATGACACTTAGAGGATGTGTGAGTACTATATGGATTTGTATGAAGAAGAAATGTAGAGATGTATGAAATGCAGGATTTAACTGTTCTGTAACTTATATCAGGGACAAAGGGGAAAAACAGTAAAAGAATAAAGCAGCTGATGGCTCTTTTTCCTCAAGAAGAAAACATTCCATTTTGTGTAGCTACATTCTGTCTGTGCTGCATACTGCTGTTTACACTGAATTTGAACCATATATTTAGACCAGGCTGATGCCTTGAATTTTCTGAAAGCAACAGTTTCTGCCGTGTCTTATTGTGATATAAAGGCTCAGTGTGATTAAAAACAAGACCAGAACACATATGGGAAAAAAAAAAAAATCCCATCATTTTCACTTGAAAATGGTGTGATGCTTATAGCCATTAGTTTCTCAATTACTGTGGAATGGACTGTGCAGTGCATTGTGTTTGAAGACTAGTAATGAAACCTGGGCTTTATTCCAGAGATTCCATGGATGTGTGCGTACACATGCACACTTCTGTTGATGAGAGCCGTGAAAAGTCTGGTTTTATCTGAGCACTTGGTTTCCATCTGTGGTCAGAGGTTTCTTGTTGCCTTTCAGAAACCACAGACATACATGGGCTGAACAGAGAGAGAGAGAGAGAGAGAGAGAGAGAGAGAGAGAAGCTTTGTATTTCAATGGGCAGTAAGGGAGATAATGGAACAGAGCATAAGCTATTGTAGTAAGTGAATACATTTTAGTTTGAAAGTAGTGTACAATGACTTGATTTACTACAGTTCTTCTTGTTGCATAATTTAATCTCGATCTCTGGAATAGCGGATTTTGCAAGCAAATGGTATTAGTATTCCAGGTTGGTATTTACCTCTGCTATCAGACTGATGTAAATAGATCGTGAATGACTTGTGATTAGAGATTTTTAATTGTAGACATCTGGCTTATGGAGATCATTTGAAATTTTTCATAACTTCTTATAAATACAGTAATCTATCTAAATATTATATATAACCATATACTATTTAGTAGGTTATATACAGTGTAGCCTTTCCATAAGTTGCCTGAGGAAACTCAACAGTCTTGAAGACAGTTATCACACTTCTGATTCCTGCTGTGTTTTACACCCTCAACTTCACTTGTTTTTGTGGTTCTGTTCAACTCATGTTGAGGGGTCTTCCCATTGACTTCAGTGGGAGATGAAGAAAACCTAAGCACACAAAAAAATGGAATCATTAAAAGCAAGGCTGTTTTCCTGCAATCAAGCTTATACCTAGTTATAAGCACCTGAGTACCTAACCTGTTGACTTCAAGGTGAACAGATACTTAAAGCTAAGCATGTGAATGCTTGTAGGATTGAAGCCTAGTGAAGGATCTTCATTGTTCCAATTAATTGTGATATGTGTATAAGATTTCTACACTGGGAAGTTTCCAGTGTGCACTCCTGATAAGTCTTGTAAACAATCCCACCATTTTAGTTTGCAAAAGTAAAGGCAGTTGCAAGAAAAATGAGCTCAAAAGGAAGAACTGGCAATTTTCTACGGTAGTGCAGTAGTTGATTAGATTAGATGTGTGAATTCTCCATGGATTCAAAAGAATAAACTGCCACTTTACATTCCTTCTTCTGTAAAAGGTCTGAAAAGTTTTTTTACCTGTTCACTATTTCATATATTCTTATTAATGCTTTGATGTTTACATTAAGGAGGAAACATCCTTTTTATTTTTATTAGCAAGTTTCCCCACTTGTTTTGAATGTTGTTTTGATTTGAGATTTGGTTGGAATTTCCAGATTTGTTTTGTTTTGTGTGTTTTTTCCTTCATTTTCTAAATGAAATAAGTTTCTGAAGATGGCAATGTCCATGAGATCTCTTGTACCTATTTTGTGCAGTGCCTAGACTCTCTTGCATTATTGTTCTGTAAAAAGGCTGAATAGGAATTATCATAAAGTATTGGGAAAAATATAGTATTGTATTTGTAACGGTATTGTTATTTGTAAACACTGAACTTAGTGATCTCTCTCTTTATATATACAAATGAGCCTAGAATGCGAGCCTGCACATATGAATGTAATTCCTCTGATGTTTTTTGTCACAGTTCTTTGACCCTTTCTCTGTAATGGAGCTGCAATGGTTTCTTTTGGGCGGGGGGAGTTTGGGTTGAGGGGGAGTTGCCATCTATTTTGTTGTGATGTATTTACTGTGCTACATTCCTTTATTTAGCAGAGCACTAATGTCTATAAGAATTACAACAATAAAATACAGAACAAAAATACCTCAAACAAGGCTGAGAGTTTGCTGATAATAATTTAAGAAGTGGCTTGCCAAAACTGAGTGAATGTATGCTAAGAAGGTGTCCAAATTTCTCTTCTGCCACTTAGACTGCAGTAATGTATATGTGCATCTGTAGAATCAAACACATAATAACTGTGTATTTAAAACAGCATTGTTTTAGGGTAATAAATGACACAGCTGCTCCTAAATTATATCAATTACTTAGCTAAGGTTGTATCCCAGCTTTCATGTTTAATTCTTGCCACATGTGGACCTTACCATAAATATGGTCACTATTTAAATATGCAATGCATATGGCAGAAACGTTATTTCACTGTCTAACTTTAAATATCATAGAATCATAGGATCATTAAGGTTGGAAAAGACCTCTGAGATCATCTAGTCCAACCGTCAACCCAACACCACCATGCCTACTAAACCATGTCCCGAAGTGCCACATCCACACATTTTTTGAACACCTCCAGGGATGGGGACTCCACCACCTCCCTGGGCAGCCTGTACCAATGCCTCACCACTCTTTCAGCAAAGAAATGTTTCCTCATATCCAGTCTCAAACTCCCCTGGCGCAACTCGAGGCCATTACCTCTCGTCCTATCGCTGGTTACTTGGGCAAAGAGACCGACACCCTCCTCACTACACCCTCCTGTCAGGAAGTTGTAGAGAGCGATAAGGTCTCCCCTCAGCCTCCTCTTCTCCAGACTAAACAACCCCAGTTCCCTCAGCCGCTCCTCATAAGGCTTGNAGGCCCCAGGTAGGCAGCAGACTTCCCTATGAAATGGGTCTGGTCTGCATATCGGGCCTTCTGTTCCCTTCAGAAGGGAGTCCCCTACAACAACAACATGTCTTTTCTTCTTTGCGGAAGCCATTTTGATGCAGAGCTTAGGTTGTCTTAACCTTGGGAACGTTACTAAGCTGTGAGAACCATCATCCTCATTAAGGTCTGTTTCCACTTGCAGAGCTTCTATTATACAAGGGAACCTGGGAGGTTGAGGTTGTCACAGGGGAGACATGTCTGCTGCGCTGGGCAGGAACTTGCTGCCATTTCCTCTCATCTCCTAAATTTCTTTGTTCAGCTGGGTGGAGAAAGGATGGGGAGTCTTCCGTTGCATGAGGCATGCCTGCCTGTTGGGTCTGAGACAGGGAGCACAGGGTGTTGTTCCAGTAGTTGATCTCCCTCTCTCATTCCCTGATAGTCCTCAGCCTGCTCACCTCCTCCCAGAGCTCCGTCACTAGGTAGAGAAGTTCCTCCACCTGGGCACACCTCCCACAGGTGACCTCGCCACTGGTGTCCAATACCACTGTGAGAGGGGGGCACACCCTGCAGCCCAACAGCTGGGTGGCAGCATGCACCCACTGGATCTCTGTGAGGCTGCATCAGTCGTAGCTGGTGCAGAGCTTGGAGAGGCCTTGGTTTTCTGTCAGATGGACACCATTGTTCTCTGGTACTTCTGACCAAACTCCAGCGCCTTGCTTGCACGCCCTGCCTGCACAAACTGCCGCGCCATGCCCTGGCAGAGGTGCCACCCTGTTCGCTGGTGATCCTGGTCCCGGGCACTCCCTAAGGCACCCTTTTATGGGAGTGCGGGGTGCTGCTGTCAGGGCTGGCTCTGCCCACGCCTCGTCAGCAGCCCTCTGATGAGCTGCCCTCCCCCAGCGGTGCCTTGGCTTTTCCCTGGCTCAGGAAAACTCTGGAAAAGCCCCTTACTGCCGCGACTTCACTCTCTGGTGCAGACGTACCTGCTCCGGAGCTGTTCGCTTCAGCAAATGACCGTTACTGGTGTTTTCAACAGTAAAAAAAAAAACTGGGGGGACTTGGCTGGGGGGCAGCGATCGCTGCTCGGGGACTGGCTGGGTATCGGTCAGTGGGTGGTGAGCAATTGCACTGTGCATCACTTATTTTGTATATTATTATTATTATTTTTCCTTCCTTTTCTGTCCTATTAAACTGTCTTTTTTTCTTTTCTTTTTTTTTTCCCCACTGGGGAGGGGGAAGGTGAGTGAGCGGCTGTGTGGTGTTTAGCTACCTGCCATGTTAAACCACAACACCTCAGTGCTGTGGAAGGTTATGGAGCAGATCATCTGGAGTGCCATCACATGGCACACACAGGACAACCAGGTGATCAGCCCAGTCAGAATGGGTCTATGAAAGGCAGGTCCTGCTTGACTAACCCTATCTCCTTCTATGACAAGGTAACCCGCTTAGTGGACGAGGGAAAGGCAGTGGATGTTGTTTACCTGGACTTCAGTAAAGGCTTTGACACCGTTTCCCATAGCATTCCCCTGGAGAAACTGGCTGCTCATGGCTTGGACGGGTGTACCCTTCGCTAGGTAAAACACCAAATGGATGGGTGGGCCCAGAGAGTTGTGGTGAACAGAGTTCAATCCAGTTGGCGGCAAGTCACAAGCGGTTTTCCCCAGGGCTCAGTACTGGGGCCAGCCTCCTTTCATGTATTTATCAATGATCTGGATGAGGGGATTGAATGTGCTCTCAGTAAGTCTGCAGATGACACCAAGCTGGGCGGGAGTGTCGANTTTGGGCCCCTCACTACAAGAAGGACACTGAGGTGCTGGAGCGTGTCCAGAGAAGAGCAACGAAGCTGGTGAAGGGCCTGGAGAACAAGCCTTATGAGGAGCGGCTGAGGGAACTGGGGTTGTTTAGTCTGGAGAAGAGGAGGCTGAGGGGAGACCTGATTGCTCTCTACAACTTCCTGAAAGGAGGGTGTGGTGAGGAGGGTGTCGGTCTCTTTGCCCAAGTAACCAGCGATAGGACGAGAGGTAATGGCCTCGAGTTGCGCCAGGGGAGTTTGAGACTGGATATGAGGAAACATTTCTTTGCTGAAAGAGTGGTGAGGCATTGGTACAGGCTGCCCAGGGAGGTGGTGGAGTCCCCATCCCTGGAGGTGTTCAAAAAATGTGTGGATGTGGCACTTCGGGACATGGTTTAGTAGGCATGGTGGTGTTGGGTTGACGGTTGGACTAGATGATCTCAGAGGTCTTTTCCAACCTTAATGATCCTATGATTCTGTGATTCTTTGTCAGTCCGCATGTCATTGGAGCTGAATTAATGGGATGACCATTTGTTACACCTCTATATTCATGGCCTGGCCAGCGATGTCTGTAGAGAGGTAGCCAGGGGGTTAGTGCCGGCAGATTTGCAGGCTGACATTAAACGTGCATGTGAAGGGGCATAGCTCCTACTTTTGCCTGGTTCTGCTCCTGCTTCAGGCCCCTGCTCCCCCCAGCAGCCCTCTCTGCTTGGCAAGGGGGCAGAGCAGGCGCTTGCTGATGGTGCGGGGCAGGGGCCTGTGTGGCCCCCTCCCTGAGTCCGCCCTACTGGCCCGGCCCTGCTGCTCTCGGCTGGGTGGTGGAAGAACCGATGAAAATCGGGGCAGGATTTGTCCAGTCCCCTTCTCTCCCTGCAGAGGAGAGGGTTGGTTTGGCTACCCTCGAGGACAAGTTGGGATTTTCTGCCCTTTTCTGAATCGCCCTTCAGCGCCCGGCAGTGTGTAGTCAGGAAACTGAGGGGAAACCTGTCGCGAGGGCAGGGGTGGGGGTGTCCCACTGAGTGGCAGACCCCACTTCTGTAGCTCTCTGTCGCCATAGGATGCTGGGAGTTTATTTCTTTTTCTATCCTCTCTGTACCCTTTTATCCAATCATCCTGGGCACACCTTGGTTAGTCCAGCACGACCCGATCGTTTGTTTGGCACAGAGACGAATTTACCTTCTTGCCGTTGAGGCAGGGGCTGCTGCTGCTGCTCTACCCCCTCCCACCGCAGCTGGCGGGGTACAGCGGGCTCTGGCGGCGGTAGTTGGCCAGGGTTCCAGGCAGGCGCTAGTTCCTGCCGGGTGTCCCGTGCCGGCAGCGTCAACTCCCCCGAGCCATCTGCTGGCCTGTTGGGGGCGCTGCCGCCGGAATTTAGGGATTTGTTTGATGTCTTTGATGTCATCTGCAAACTTAC
>VZTL01067164.1:47887-59144 GCA_013400535.1 Scopus umbretta | reverse complement strand
CACTTTATTCTAAATTGTCCCCACAGAGAACAGTACTGCTTGATATATTCAGAATTAGATCGGCTAGATGATCTTAATTCAAGAAAGTACTGAATTTGTCTGTGGTTCATCTATAATGCACTAAAAGGAAAATTCCCCAGCTAGACAAGTAAATTATTAACTCATAAGTCTATGTGTTGCAATTTGTGTATAGTAATAACTTATCTTTAAGTAGGATTGAAAATTTGTATGGAGAATGTTAATCGAGTCAGAAATAATTGGTTATTTTCAAACAGAGGGACAAATAATGAAGGTGGGATTAATGGGAGGGGTCAGACTTTTGCCTATCCAAAGGGCTCTCTGCCAGTCATAGGCGCACTGAAGCTGTTACTACTGGTGCAGCAACTGCTAGGAAGTAAATTTTGAGGTTAATGCTTAGGATGAGATAAATCCAGATGTCTTTTGCCCAGTAGATACAGTCAAAAATAGACCTGAGGTGATGGACACTGTAAAGGAAACATTTTTTTTTATGTTTAATTGAGTTTCCAGTGATCCCAATAACTGTATTCTTGCTTCACAAAATTTGGAATTCTGACATAAAACTGTTTTATTAGCTGGTCTGTCCATATGTCTGGTGTAGAAATACTCAGCAGCTTTTAAGTAGGAGATAGTTATTTTTACCTCTAGTCCAATTTACTTCTCAGACACCATAAACTTTTTTGACTGAAGAATACTGATTTTATCCATAAGCCCCAAAACAAATCAGTTAAAGCTATAATCAATAATTATACTCTATCTTTAGGGTTATAAATCTGGACATAACACACATCGCAAGCATGTTCAAGTAGTTACTGCGCTGTAATAAGCTTGATAGCTCTGGTCTTTGCGGTCCTTTGTCATGTGTATTATTTTGGTCTCTCAAAAATGCTTTGCTCTTGTGAAGTGAATGCTATTTATTTGGAGTGTTTTACCTGTCTAAAGCAGCCAGCAAATCCCTTTTTTAGTACAGAAGTCAGGATGTGTTAGTATTGAGGTTCTTTTTGCTCATGGCCCTGCTGAATGGAGTCTGCTGTGGTGGATCAGGACTATTCTTGATTTTTCTGTCTGCTTACTTAGCTAATTAAAATAACAAATCTTCACAGCTGTCTGCTTTGGATTCATCCTTATCACCATAAGCTAATTAAAATAATGCAACTGGTTGCAACTCATTAAATATCAACTATACTTTTAATATAATTACAAACCTTAAAAAAAAGCCACAAAATAAAACAAAAACTTGGTTCCTTGCTCTTTCTTCTTTAGCTAATTGTAACTATTTTCTTAAGATGCCTACAGGTCAACTTACGTTTTCATCAGTGTTTTTTTCTCTGATGTGTTTTTCCAATTGTATTTTTGTAGTCTCCTGCTCCATCTTTTCTCCTGTCACTCTTAAGTTTTCTGAAGAGTGAACATCAAAATACTCAGGGTTTCTGTTCAGTTTAGTTGGGCACCCCACAGAATGCATGCTTCTCCAAAGCTTTTCAGTCAACTTAGTGGACTGGGGAAACTGCAATAGGAACTATAATTCAGGAAAGCATTTAAGTGCTGGCTTAATTTTGTTTCCCAGCAGCACGTTTATTTGTGTGCTTTAATATGATACTGAATTGAGATTGTGGTCTGTATGTAAAATTGTTTCTGAAATGAAAGAGGTGGAGTTTTCTTACTGTAGAGAGAGTAGAGATCACTAAAATGGAAATAATAAACTTACTTTTATTAGATTTTTTTGTATCCAAACTAAGATATGTGTCACCTAAAAGCCATGGGGATCCTAATGTAACTGATTAGGCAGGCATATCTGTGCTTTGATGCTCTGTTTATAAAACAGTAGGAATTCAGTGCTACTCTCATTAAAAAAAAAATTCTTTCCCACCAATTTTACCAGGGATTTTTACTACACTGTAACTTAGTATTCTTCTCAGGGAATAACATTTCTACACACTTTTGAAGCAAGTTTAATCATTTATTTACTGCAAGACCTTCACTTTTAATTAGGTCTTTCCTGTCTGTCTTTTCTTTCTTTTTCCCCATGAAAATTTTTCCTTACACTGTTCTGTGCTGAACTCTACTGCTGTTTTGGCAGACCTACTTTTAAAGGGCTTCCTTACCTCTTCAACACCTGACAGACATTTTTCCAGTACAAACAATTACTACCTTTCTGTTTCCTTTGTTATATTTTTTCCTATTCACTGTTTTCCAGTTCTAAAACAGTGTCTGGCCAAAAATGGACAACAAACCTAAAAGAAAATCCAGGTTCCAATTTGTTCATACCCAGTGTCTGTCTTCAGATCTGAAATTGCTTTAAAAGCCTGAGGAAGAAGACCTATCGGACCTCTGCACAGCAAAAGCAGTAAGAAGGGATCATTTTGCTTACCTCTGCAACATCCTTTGCTGCAGCTGCCAGCACATAATAATTGTATACAGGGTTATCCCATAATGTTTTAATAATGCTTCCTCATGGAAGATACCTTAACATGTACCCTAATTGTTCTTTGGAACAAGGATCACTGTCTGAATGGAGTTCTCTGGCTTGCGGTTGGAGTTCTTTGTTCTGTGCTCGGACTGGACAGGTGCTTCTTAAATGGCATGCAAACTGGTGGGATGGGAACTGCATTTGCCAATAGTCAGTTATACAGCTACCTGCCTGTTCTTTAGCATAAATACCTGCTTTGTGTCCTTAATTAAGGCAGTTTTGCAGGGAAGTTAGGCATGCGGTTTCCTCTTCACAGGTATAATTGCAGGTTCCTGTTTATGTAAACATCCTGCTATTTTGACACCCCTTGTCTGTATACATTATTGGAATCCAACACTTTTAGCCACAGTTGGAAATACAAGATAAAATTAGGTATTCTGTGTTTTTCCCTTCTAGTATTAAACGTGTGATGAAAGAGTTGAAGTGAGTCATAAAGGATAAGGAATATGTTCTAAAGGAGCAGTTCCCAAACTTTCTTCCTTTGTTCTGTATTCTTAAAACTAGTCTCTCATTTCATTCCACTTTTGTCTTTAACAGACTTGTGTTTCCATGCTCTCTATTAAAATAAATGCTGGAGAAAGCCTAAACTGTTCAATTTATAACACCCTTTTTAAACATTGCAGGTACAAAGACGATATATCAAAAAGTAACACAATGAAACAAACATTATTATTAAAGGCTTCCATGTTGCTTAAATTATAAGAAATAATCAAAATACTATAAATGACTTGCTGTCTTGCATTATGCTGCTGAGCAGCAACACTGGTTTGCCTTTTTAAGTTATTTAACTTGTCTGAGCTTCCTGCCTGTTCTTCGGTACAATATCGGTTAGTGGGCATCAAAGTTCACCTTGCTTACTCTTGACAAAACTCAAGTGAAGAGAAAAACAATGATTTAAAGTAGCATCTGGGGAAATCAAAGCTTGGTACTAGCAGGAAGCATGCACTTGCTCCACAGTTGCTTTTTTGTCAGTTGAGATATTGGTAAGCTTCAGTTAGAAGTCTGGTTTACGTGTTTTCCGTGGTGAATAGGGCAGAGAAAGCCAGTCTTGAAGAGAAATGTGGAGCTTAAGGGTTCAGTCAGACACCAGGCTAAACTCATTCCTTCACCACAAAAAGTTGCTAAGCTATGCTTTGTTGGATTTGAACTTGAGTTCATCATCACATGACAGTTCAATCAAAAGCTTTCTTCCCTTTTTTGTGAAGCCAGGTGGCAAAATGTCTCCTGTGAAAATTGCACCCCTGATCCAACTCTGTTTTTTTTTACTGTCAGTACAGTATTCATTAAATTCTGTGCCCAAATTCAGGCAGCGCTTTTATTTGTTCATACACATATGTATATATCTGATACATCAATATCAATAGTTACATTGTGATGAACTTTCAATTTATTTTTAGAGAGGAATTTAGCATTTGGTATATTTTCCCTATTTCCTTTATGTTTTATAAATTACAGTGTGTTTAACACTGTCCTTGTTTTGTCACAAATATTGAAAGGTGTAGCTTTCAGTTCAGTTTTCTGGCATACTCAGTTCATTGAGATGTGCAAGCAAGTTAATAGGCTAGTCTTCATGGCCACAAGTCATTCTCAAAGCAATCTGCATGTTCAAAACTGAAATCACCATGAAAAACTTTACCTTGCAAAAAGATAAAGCAGACCTGTCAGAGGCAAGTCAACACCTTCCCACATGAGAGCTATCTTACTCATGCTTGGAGAAGATTGTGATCACTTCCCGTTTCACTGAACAAAACTGAAAACAAATGTGAGCATGTCAATTGTGGTTTAATTACATTTTCCACCTTTTCATCCTGCTCTAGAATGGCTTCCAGATTGATGGGCAATTTTGTGCAACCTGCGGTTTCTGAATGGTGCTATAGGGAAGGACTGAACTTAGCACTAGCGCTGCCAATGGAGTTTGTCAGAAATTCACTGTTTCCCAAACATTGTTCATGCTCTATCACAGGAGACACCTATCCATCTATGCCATTCACTGACTACTTCAGTAAACTAATGAATTTTGCTTTTTTCCCCCGTCATTGTACATCCTGATCTGCCCTCAAAAATCAGAATGTCTCCAACTGCATATGCAAGAGGCAGAAAATTAGTGATATCAGTATTTCTACATCATTATGTTGAGTAGTTCCTTTGTTTCGTATGTCCCATGTGGTTTCATTTGAGAAGCTACATTTTGATATCTCCTTCATGAATAGTTTAAGGAATAATGTAACAAATAACTTAAGGAATAGGAACTGTGTGTCAGGAGCTGACAACATGGTGTCCTTTTGTGCAACTCTTCAAATGAGTAAGTTTTTGCAATTTCAACACTATCAAGCTTGTGTTATAGGTTGCTTCAAAGAGCTTTTTAATAATGTGAGCAAGAGCTGGTTTTTGCTTTTTGTTTCAATTTGCTTCTCAAAGGCATTCCTCTAATTTGTTTTTATTTATTTTTTTAAAGACCCTTACTCTGCATTAAGATGCTCCTGAAGCAGGAAATGCTTCTTTAGATAACAGTTCATGACAAATGATGCCCCAAGGCAGTGATTTGCTTTCTTCACCACTGCAAGTAAATCCAGGTGATAGACAGTTGGGAACATATATTCTTACAATCTTCTGCTGTCTCTTACTTGTAGCAAGAAGCTACAGACAGCACCAGATCTCTTCAGCTTTCTCATGAAGGCTGTGATTCACACAGTCACCTTTTACATCAACAACCCTTCATGTTTTCTTTGTATTTTGCTACTGAGGGTACTGCTGCTACTAGCAGAAAATTACAATTACATATACAAATATGAAATAGGTTTTATCCAGACCATATAAAAATCAATGCAGTCATTTGAATACAAGACTTGAAGATGAAAAAGACATTTTAAATGCATGTGAATCCCCTACCTTGAGGTGAGACTTCAGAATGAGTCCAGAACTGACCTTAAGGAGATAAGTACTTTCTTCACTTTTTCTTTTAATGTAAATGATCAACATTTCAACGAATAACTGCCCTGGAGAAGATGCAGAATGCTCAAGTTTACTGGAATATTTTTCATGTTCTGTGACTCCTGAAATGCAGGTTTAAAATAATAGATAGTAACTTTAATTTTATAATCAATTTTAGACACAAGTCACATTAAAATAATTTGGGTTTTTGCTTGATCCAGTACTGTAGTATCTGCATCACTCTTAATTTATTTTATTTTACTGCAAACACCTCTGACATCATTTACCCTCTCAAAGATTTCTGCTGGGGGAAAAATGTGCAGAGTAAAGAAAATGATAGCATCAGTGAGGCAATTCTTTAAAATAGTTACATTTAATGCTACAAAAACTTAGTTCACATAAGATTATATTGGTGTACTGTAGTAATTTGGCACTTCAAATGGAAGATTATATCTATAGATAGTTGATTATGTCATTAAAATGCTTTCTTTCTCTACACAATGCAGGAAATACATTTCTTTGGAAAGCTGGAGTACATTCAGGCACTGAGAACTACAGGGCACTCCGAGTGCAAAGGTTCTCTATCTGATGGTCCCAGAGCTCTTCTTGGGACCATCCCTTGGATGTCCCATCTGTTATGACAACTGTTATGACTGGCAGTGCTTCAGATCAACACATGATTTCCCAAACACAATGCTTGTTTAAGACTTGATACGAGCAGGACTATCCACAGCATTTTCTTTTGCCATCCAGGATTTCTGCATGGTGGCATTTTAAATGCTTTATAGCTAATTTCAGAAGAGACATTGACAGTATATTACATTTTTTTGATAAATAGATATATTCCTTACAGCAGGCAGGGTTTGTTCCTAAGCCCTAACGTCCTACTCCAAAGTTACTGCTGCTGGGAACTACATCAATAATCCATCAATGGCAATGCACTTCTATGTCCTATAGGTATGTGCTAGGGAAAATGTGGGCCTTCTGTAAACTTTTTTTTTCCATAACTTTTCTTCCAGCTTATTTTGTATATAAGCTTTGTCTGCACAGGAGATGAGGTATGCATCCCTGTACAAAGCCTCATTGTGAGAATGTTCTCCCTGTAGCATTGTGCTGCAGCAGAAGAAACAGAAGGGATGAGATGACATGGGATTGAAGAAGTGGTTTTTAAAACAGTTTTACATACAAAGCCAAGGTGCCTAAGGTTAAAGACTAGTACCTAGGTTCATATACTGTCTGTGGAAAGAGAAACACACACAACTTAAGGGGCAGTTCCACAATAACCGAGTCACTTGTATGGTACATTTTCCCTGGGCCATGTTACTGTGTGAACACATTGTTGACATAAGGAAGATGACAGAACGGGAACGGTGAGGAATGTGTTGTGTCACATGTCCTTGGGTTTCTCTGAAAAAATGGTTCAAGTGCCACCTTCTACTGATTCTATTGAAGCTCCTTCTGACAGTTGCCAGGTCTGAAGTCTTCTCTGTATGTCTCCAAAGGGTGAATCAATGGGCTGCTGAGACATAATTACTTACCTATAGTTCCTAAATTGTTAGCAAATCATGCAATTGTTCGTTTCCACCAGATGCAAAAAAAGGAACAGAAACCTTGTTGGCGGATACTAGTAACTCATAATGCTCAATTATGATTCACGATTGCAGAAAATTTGATAGCAAAACAGTTTTTTCCCAGCTCCAAAGTCTCAGTACTCAGTGCTTTGTATACAAACACGGAATATTCCTGCTTGCTAAGCTTATTTCCATTTTTCTGCTCAATTTATATAAATATTTTATATCTACTATTGCAAATGTATTCTTGGTTTTCTTTCACAATTCCAGTGATGTATTTGACATGTAGGAACATTTTCAATATGAAAAACTTACAGCTCTAATCCTGCTCTCCTAATGCACAGAATTTCACAAATTTTTGCTAGTGCACATGGAATTCAGTAGGGTGATTTGAGCCAGTTGTATTCTACCCTTGCAGATCCTGGCAACATATCTTCATTTAATTGTGGGGTGATCACAAAACTAATCAGTAACAGATCTCTGAGAAGTATTAAGTCCTTATACTCCACTCAAGATGGCAGGAAGGGAATCAATTGCTTTGTAGCCGTGCAACAGAAACTTCAGTCAGAGTCCTGAGGTGAAATTATCCCACCTCCCTTTTCTTGAAGCGAGCAAATCAAAAGACATAAGATGCCTCCCATTAATAAAGCTAAGTTTTATTAGACTAAAAAAAATATAGAATTGAACAAGATAACTAAAAGAGGGTAATGAAACAGAGAAAATCCAGATACTTTGTTCTGCAGATTAAGTAAGTCTTAAAAATGAATGTGTTCTCTCCCCATTGTGTCGTAGCTGGTCAGGTCTTTTCTCTAGCCCAGTTTTCTAGCCAAGCAAATTTCTAAGGCTTTGAATCACTCTGGGCAACTTTTACCATGAACAAATGTAAAAAATGTAGTAGTTAAAAATACAAAATAAACATTTCTTGGCTAATATACACAATGGGTAGCTAGTAGGTGGGCATTAATTTGCTCACCACTTTTGATGAGGTCTGTGTTGCCATGCAGTTGCCAGGCGAGAAATGGTCAACCTCCATGGCTCCCTGCAAGGGAGTGTTCTCCTTCATCTTCATTGATTGACATCTTCAGTGTCAATAAATTGCCATCCTTCAACTATTTTTTCTACTTTTTCATATCGGTGTCTTTCTATCTTGAACTGTGAACTGTCCCCATCTCAACAATGTCATCTCTGTCTGAAGTTTTACCTTTCTGATCTTTCATGGCTCTTGTCTACATACTTTCTAACAGCTGGTTCCTCAGAACTTTGAGCCAAGGTTATGCAAGTTGTGTGTTGTATCACATGCAGGGATGTGTGATAACCCTGAACCCCTGCAGGGAAGGTTACAGCTTCCCGGATGCTAAGAAAGTGTTTTCCCATTGCTTCTCAGGAATGTTTTGGCATGTTTCTGGCTTTCCTCAGAGCAATCCTATTCTGTACTGTCACTGCAAGTCATTTGGCTCATCCTTGCCTGGCTTCTTCCACAATGTTCACATGCTGCTCTCAGGAGAGACAAAGTCTCTCCTCCCTCTGGAAGTCACTGCCTGACCCAGAGTGTCCGAGGCACACAGTCAACCTTCCTCCCTACTGCCTAGCTATACCTTTTTCTATATTAAAGCAGTACATGCAGTATTTGCCATTAACTCTGAACAAATGAAACAGTTCTGCAATCTGCCAGAGGTAGTAAGATTTTTGACTGAGCTGTCTGCAAATGGATCTTCAAGTTAGATATATGCTTTGGCTCCTTGATGTTGCACTGCCAGGCACCCCGGCAGCCATCCAGTAGGAGGTTGTATTAGAGTTACATACAAAATGACTTCATCGTCAGGGTTTTTTTCATGGCTGTTGAGAGCTTTTGAGCAAATCAGTAGGGAGCGGAGACCCTGTTGGCAAGTCTGATTCACAGGCTGTATGGCTGTGGGAAGAGGAATGCTGAAATCTCCATTGGCAAAAAAAGATGTAGTAAGTTAAAAAAAGATATCTCCATGACCCTGCATAGAAAAGAATACATTGACTTGCTAGTGTCAAGAACAGGTGTAGTTGAAAACAAGGTTTTCCTTCCAAGTGGAAAATTGTAGGCAGGGACATTCTGGCAAAGAAAAACTTAAGCCTTCACTGGCAAAAATGGTTGCTAAAAGTGTTGTCTTTTGTTAACTGCAATAAGATGCAGACAAAGATGCTGGAGCCAAGGGTGTGTTTGTTAACAAGCAGGTTTGGGGCTGACCAGGAGCATCCTACTGGGAACACATAGATGGCCATGCATCTGACAATTTTCCAAAGGCTCATTTGAGGAATAGTGCCAGGGTGATCAAAGCTCAGCAAAGGAATGTCTGGGCTTGTAGCTTTAAGTTTGGCAAAACAGATTAAGGGACAATAGATACCACATTTACCTGGTGGTGTGGTTTAACCCCGATGGCTACCAAGCACCACACAGCTGCTTGCTCANGTGTTATCAACATTATTCTCATGGTAAATCCAAAACACAGCACTATAGCAGCTACCAGGAAGAAAATTATCCCAGCCAAAACCATGACACCTGGCCTTTAAGGTAGATTAGTTTATAGGAGTTTAAAATAAAGAAAACATTGATCTACAGGCTCATCTTTTAGGTGAGTTTTCTCAGAGCTGATATGAAGGAAGAAGGCTTTTGTAGCTTGCTACTTGGCATATTCAGCAGAAACCAATAAGAATAGACAGGCATTCCACATTTAGTCAGGGAAATATTAGTGATTTGGTTAATAATTAAGTCAGTTCATTTCATTCTAACCTCTTCGGTTCTTCTGGGGTGGGGAAACAACTTTCAGTTCCTAATGCTTTCTAATAATGTAGCTCCTGTGGCATTGTTTGATGGGCTTCATTCATGTGTGTTGAAATTTCCTGGAGAGAAGTCTAAGCATTCAAAAATGTGCTTTCCCTGCCTCCAGGTTTTTCTGGTTATTTGGCTTTTTCTTTAGTTGTAAAGGCTTTTGATAATAGAGCTGGCTGAATACTTTCAGGGGAAAAAAAAAAGTTTCATATAAAAATGCCATTTTGTTGAGCCCCCAGTGTTTCATTTGTAATGTCCCTGGTCCGAGTGCTTGCCAAGCCCAGAGCAGGGTGCTAGGTGATCAGTGCCTGGATTCCTGACAGGTTGTCCCAGGGGGCATGGATGCAGGGAGCTGCCAGGGCTTCAGACTTTGGTCAGTCTTCCTTTTGCTCCTCAGTGAAATTGTCATCGTTGCTCTGGTCATGAAAGCTGACAGGAACATCAATATCACTAAGTGGTTGCAGGGCCTGGGGAATTTAGCACATGTTAGTTTTTGGTCTGATTTGGATTGTAACTTAGAAGAGTAAAACAAAATCAGCCATGAATGAAAACCCTGCTTTCCATCCAGATCTTTTGTAGGCCTCACCTTGCGCCAATGAGGACAAGAAAATTGGAGTCTCTTGTGCTGGAGGCATTTACACCTACTTCCATTTGATTTTCTAAAAGGCCAGTTCAAGTTTCATCACTGTTAATGCATTTAAGACTTAAAGCAAATAGTTATTAATGTTTGTGACTGGTATCCACCAAAAAAAATCCCACAGAAAAATGATGACCAGAAGATTCAACTCAATCATGTTAATGTACAGAGATCAATGTGGTGAAAATTAGGTATTTCCTCTACTTCAGCTGAGTACAGACTTTCAGGCTTTTCACACTTCCAGGTTTTAACCGTTTAAACTCCAGCATCCAGCTCAGTATCTGTTTGTACAAACTGGCATAGGTATCACAGTGTTATTAGTCTTTTGCAGTTGATATGGCAAGTGTTAGAAATGCTGCCTTTTCCAAGCAGAGTAAAATGGGATTACTTCCCCTAGGATGAGGAAAAAAATATATTCCTGTTTCAGTGCTGAACAGCTTATGTTCCTCCTGTCCCAAACAGGCATGAATTTTTTGTCTTGCATTTATATTCTTAATTTGCCCATAATTGCTTTCAGGCATCACATCTGAGGCCAGCCTTCATTAATATGTTAATTGTGCAGTCCCTCCCAGTGGATTTTTCCAAAGCTAAGGGTAAACAGAAAGGTTTATTCCCCACCCTTCCCCCAAGCCCTCTAAACAGAAAAATACTATTCAGATGAGATACTAGACTAGGCTCGGATCTCTGTGATGATGGAGCGCATTTATTTCACGTTTCTGGATCGGCCCAAAAGACATGATCAGAATCCCTCTGTTGGAACAGATCAGAGACTCAGAAGGTCAGAACAAAACTCCCTTTTTTTTTTTTTTTGTGGTGCCGTTTAGACCCCG
>VZTL01067164.1:10039-47841 GCA_013400535.1 Scopus umbretta | reverse complement strand
CTATTCCGGATGGAAATGCTAAAAGGATTAAAAAAAAAAAAAAGTTGACATTATCAAAGTACTACAGGGAATTACCCACACACTTGCTGTTAATTAATGTGAGATGTGTAGAGGATTTGCCCACACTGCTTTGAAAACCTCAGCTAAAACATTTTAATGGTGAGTATTTTCAGGGAATGAAAAATACAAGGTGCCTTGTAAAACAGGCTCCTTAACTGTTTATTGCCTCTCTCAGCTCTTGAGTTGGACTTATAGAAAGGTAATTTACAGAAAGACCTTACAGAGTTAATTTTAGAGTTGTCCTGAAGACAGCCCTCAAAGCTTTCCGGTTAGGAAGGATGGAGGAGAACATGAATTTAAATTATTTTTTTAAATAATTTAAATCATTTGTTGGAATTAGGATTCTTCCAGCAACCTCTCTTTCTCTGTTAGGACTGATGATAAACTGTGCAAGGAAAGGCCAGCAGCAACAAGGTGCAAAAATAATTCACTGTCTGTTCCTTTATTTCTCTCTTCCTTTTATCCTGCCATGGGTGGGGGCAGCTTGTGAAATTACTGTAGGTTGACTGAGTGAGTAGGGGTGTTAATTGTCAGCTATAATGGATGTGCTAAAGGCTTCCGGGAAAAGTTTATGCTTCTGTATCCATTGATATCCTTCTCATCTTTTCTATAAAGTTTAACCCTTTTGGTTCCCTCTGCTGCTGGCTATCATCCTTCCCAGTTCTCTCAGTCCTGCCCACAGTCTGTAACTCCTCTCCACCTGCCGAGTGCATCCTGCCTTGGCCAAAGGCTCAGTGAGCCTCTGACATACTGTGCATTATTCATTTCGTCGGTACAGAAAGCAGAAACTAAGTCATGGCAAGAGGGATGCTGGCTGTTTTAGGACCCATTCCAGTAAAGCCTGAGGTGCACATGTGAGCTGCAAAAAAACCTGTGTGCAGATATTTGCAACAGATATAGAGGACTTGTAGCTGGCTGCTTTTCCTTCTGTTTAAATACAACTTCAAATGTATCCTAATCCGCAGTCCTCAGCTATTTGTGCTTATAGTGCTTGTCCTTGCAGGTTGCATGGATGCAGGATGGTCACAACAGGCATGTGAGAAAACAATTTTGGCAGTCAGAAAACTGGCAAAACAGATGCCTACCTCTGCTCATTCCCTAAGCTCTTGCAAACTCATTCAGTCCATCAGATTCTTTATTACAAGTCAGAATTTATGACAAGTCAGGATTCATTCAACAGCTGAAATTGTGACTCAGATACCTCATCTTTTCTTCTCTGAAACTTGCTGACTTGTGCTCTCTGTCAATCCAGCTTTTTGGATCCGTATACTTTTTACCCTGCACATGATGAGTATCTGCTTCTTATACATAATGGCATGTGCATTCAGTGTGACTGCACTGCCTGCCTCTGTATTTCAGGCACTATCAATGAGATGCAATGCCTTTATTTTTCATCTGAATATTTCCCCAGCTTCTGGTTACCTGGATCTTTCATGTATCTGTATTACCTTTTCTGTATCTGTGCCCATTTGCAGAGTATTGATAAAAATTGATTTTTGTCCAGTGAGTAAATTGTACTCAGATGAAAGGAATTGCTCCTACAGGATGTATGAAGGATTTTTGCAGAGAGCACCAGAGGACCGTTGAGAGGTATTTTTCATAGCTCTGAAGACTTTCATATAGGTTTGTTGAAGATAAGCCAGATGAGGAGGTGTGGTGGACTCCATTAATAGGGACTCGGGGACTTTACATCAGTGTGGTACTTCTTCTCTAAGCTGGCATGGCACTTATAGAGGTATGCTTAGTCTGCAGCTAAATCCTTGTTTGAGGTAGTATTTAATTCTCAGTCTTCTCCCCATCCCTAGCAATCTTCCATAAATCACCTGCAGGGACCCTGAGTGATTCTTTCATCAAAGCTTTATGGAACAGAAATGTTTCTGTTTCGACCCCCCCTTCACATACAGTAATAACTTTGCTTTTATTAGTGGGGCAATGAGTATAACTCTTCATATGGTTATAGAATCATAGAATCATAGAATTGTTAAGGTTGGAAAAGACCTCTGAGATAATCTAGTCCAACCATCAACCCCTCCCCCACCCCACCCCCCAAAAAAAACCTCCAAACAAACAACAAACAAACAAAAAACCCAAACCACCATGCCTGCTAGACCATGTCTTGAAGTACCACATCTAGACGTTTTTTGAGCACCTCCCTGGGCAGCCGGTTCCAATGCCTCACCACTCTTTCAGTAAAGAAATTTTTCCTAATATCCAATCTAAATCTCCCCTGGGGCAACTTGAGGCCATTACCCCTTGTCCTATCGCTGGTTGCTCGGGCAAAGAGGCCAACACCCTCCTCACTACACCCTCCTTTCTGGAAGTTGTAGAGAGCGATAAGGTCTCCCCTCAGCCTCTNAACCTCAAATGCAGTGTCTGTGAATCCTGTCGGGTAAGGTAGTCTCTTCCACCAGGATCCATTTAATTCCCAGCTTCCTCAAACATAAGGATGTTTGCCACATAACTGGCAGAGTTTATCAGTTTGTGCTCTTGGATTCAGCAAAAATATCTCTTTGTGTTTTTTCCAGTATTGCCCATCTACATCATGTTTAGGAGTTCACCTGCAAAATAGCTATTCAAATAGAAAAATTATAATTACATTTCAGATTTGAGAATGGGGAATTCCTGTAGCTAGTACTGCATTGCCCTACTTTGTGACTAAAGCCCGTGGTTGAGGTGCACATGCCCCTTGCTTCGCAGTGCACTGGTCAGTGCTGAAAGAACAGACTGTCACGCTCTGACACGGACATGGCAAGAATAGCTTCAAAGAAATCTTAATTTCTTAATTTCTATTCAGTGCATTAATCTTTTTCAATTTTCAAGAAAATAACTTAAAACAATCTGGGAGGCATGTAAAAAGTATTTTAAATAGCTGATATTTATAGCTGCTTCATTTTTTTTTTGAAATCCCTATTCTTAACAACCAATAACAGCCATTCAATAGCAATACAGTTCCTGCCAGTAACCTCCTCATAGGAAAAAGGATTTCAGTAAGCTTTATCACTCAGTGTAGCCAACAGAAATATTTGATACTAAGAGCAGTGGAACTAGAAATCCACTTCAGATGTCCTTCAAACAGCTAGATGAGGAATTCAAGGGGATGTGGAATAGGAAACTCAGAAAATGGAGCTTGACTTTGATACTTACTTGGTGTGATAGAGTAATTTACTCTCCATATAGATCTTACTGTATAAGAAAAAGGAGGAAAAAGGAAGCAGTAATGTGTCACCTTATCTAAATAAGGTACCTGTCATTCCTGAAATTCTGTTTAAACTATGATGGATGTTCTTATTCAACAAGAGAGATTTTTCCCCCACAGTGAAAGCTGATCCTTTCAAACAGAAAAGGACTATGATGAGACCAAATTTCCTGCTTATGGATGAGACTGAAACAATGCAGAAATAGCTGCAAAGCAGATGCCCTGGGATTCCCTTCTGACCACTTGCAATGTGTATAGCCATAGAAAGGGACAGTGATAGGAGTAGAAAAACAGCTGTGCTAATTGTCTTGCTGGAAACATCTGTATTCTTTGAAGTGGTAACATACTGTCATGATGTGATGTGTTTATTTCCTGAGAAAATTTTGTTTTCTTTTCAGTTAATTTTGATTGACTGGTCTGTCATCTTTTTACTACTTATCCATGGTTTTGATGTTAATGTTTTGCTAATTTAACTAAAGACATTAGCTGGAAATAGATCTGTGGTATTTACTCTTTTTTTTTGTTTTCATTTTTTTCCCCCAAAAGCAAATGCTTTTTTTCTATAGCTTCTTTTTGAACACTGTTTTTAAAACAGTAAATCTGGCCAGTGCCTTGGTCTATTCCTCAACAATTCCCCAAACAATTAAGAGGACAATTCTCCAAAATGTGTGGTGAACCTCTTCAGCATTAAAATCATGTACTACACTATACATATCATACAGTAAATTCAGTGCTCTCTATCTGAGACTAATATAAGTAGGTGTAGTAACAAAAAACCTCTTGTACTGTGGTAGTATCAATTAAAACCTACTTCAACGTGGTAAACAATGTAAATTGGGGCACTTCGTACAAATAGGGCTGAGAAGGCTTGGTATTATGGTGGTATGCATGGGTGTTTTGGGAAGATGGGAGGAAATAGGAATGAAAACTGACTGCCTGTATCACAAATTGCTGTTTGTAACCTTAGCTGGGAAGCCAGGGACTAACCCAGCCACTGTAAAGCTGCAAAATAACTTAAGATCCGTAACTTATTAGATACTTTAAGTCACTGAAGCCAGGAGGGATGCTTCCATGCATACTACTAACTGATCAACCTGCCGTCATTCTTGAATATAGAATCTTTCCAATAGCAGTGTGGTTCCCTTCTTTGATGCTTGGAAACATTTGTGCTACAGATATCCTTCGGAGTGGTGATTTTTAGGAATGGTGATTTAGAAGATGATTATATATCTATGTGCAAAAGAATATTTGATGATCTTTGTATATTCTTTTGTCCAAAGTAGTTGAGTACTCTACCTACAGTGAGATGGTGTTACTTACAGGAAATAAAAATGAGCAAGGGTTTAGGCAACTCTTTCTTACAGCCCACCCACTGGAACCACAGGCTTCGTATAAAAATGAATGAGTTGCATTTATAGAAAACTTATTGAAAGACCTTCCTAAACTGCTTTACTGTGCCTAATACACGCTGTTGCTCTCAGGAGCCAATTATGTTCTAGGGACACAGCAGGCTTTGCAGGCCTGCCTAAAAGGCCTAAAGCCTGCTCTGACTGAAAACACTGCAGAAGCAAGTTCATTTACACCTCTTCGATGTGCTGTTTCATTGTTTACACAGTATTTTCATCAAAGAGTATGCTGCTCATTAAGCACAGGAGAACCTGACAGACGGGACCTGGAACACTTGCCATCTATCTTGCCCAAGTCTATCTGACATCTCAGCAGGGGAAGTGGAGAGCTGTGATTCTGAAATAGACGGTTTGCAGTCTCTAATCTTGGGTATACAGCACTGAAAAGAGCTGTTCCTGCGTAATGCAATTCATACCATCAGGTATTGTACATTTTAAATCACAGATCTGTACTTCTTGAACCCCTTTTTTTAGAGTCATTTTCTTTGCTCGCTGACATTTTAAGTCTTCTGTGTTTGGTGCCACTAGATTATGACATTTTGATGTTCAGTTAGAAATCCAAAATAGCAATTAGGGAATTACAAATTGCAGAAATCTTGCCATTTAACTATTAATTATATTCCTTATTGTCTCAACTGGTAAATGATTATACATCTCAAATATAACATGCAAAACCTTGTTATAATTAGGGTATTCCTGAGATATCAGTCCATGCTTGATGGAACTGACTTACCTCCAGAGCCTGCTGAAGATGACAGTGTTTTCATGTGAAGAACAGTTGTAGTGGGTTGACCCTGGCTGGATGCCAGGTGCCCACCAAAGCTACTCTATCACTCCCCCTCCACAGCTGGACACGGTAGAGAAAATATAACAAAACACTCGTGGGTTGAGATAAGGGCAGGGAGAGATCACTCACCTATTACTGTCACAGGCAAAACAGACTCAACTTGGGGAAAATCAGTTTAATTTATTACCAATCAAAACTGAGTAGTGTAATGAGAAATAAAATCAAATTTTAAAACACCTTCCCCCCACCCCTCCCTTCTTCCGGGNTCGCTGATGGGCTTGGCCCTGGCCAGCGGCGGGTCCATCTTGGAGCCAGCTGGCATTGGCTCTATTAGACATAGGGGAAGCTCCTAGCAACTTCCCACACAAGCCACCTCTGTAGCACCTCCCACTACCAAAATCTTGCCACACAGACCAAATACAACAGTGCTTAAGAGAAATAGGAGTATGTGTGTGTGATTATAACCCAGAGTCTTAGATATTGACTGGAGCTCTGGGAAGTGTTGAAAGCCTTGCCTGATCCAGGGCATAATATGTCATCCTGGGTTGCTGCAAGTCAAGCAAGTCTTATTCATATTACCTTTTGTGACGAGATTTATGAAAGTAAAAATATTTTGATTTTGATGGAATAGGATATTTCAGCAAAAGCTTTCCAAACGTGTCATGGAATGGTACCTTGGGAGTACTACTTGCTTTGCAGCCACAGCGCTTCAGCACTGCAGCAGAAATAGTGCTTTACAATGTATATAGGTAAATGAGATCTCTCCTTTTAGTCCTGTTTTCTACACTGAAATTGTTCTAAAATTATTCTGCACCTAACCTTCCCTGATGCTAATGTTATGTTTGACAACACTGCAAAAGTGCAAAGATGCAAGTAAAACTTCCAAGTAATGATGGATGCAAAGGTAGGGTCCCTCAGGGAGCAGCTGCATGCTGGCATGCGCTCAGAAGGATAACTCTTATTTTGAAAAGGGAAAACAATGGTATAGTAAAGGCGGCTTAGGAAATTACTGGGAAACTCGGCCTGCTTTGGATTTCCAACCAAACACAGTGCCTCTGCCAGGGTCCATACATACCACTAGTTTAGATTAGGTTATCTATTCCGGAATAAAAATCACTGAAAGGCACATTACACAGATATTGCGTTTTATTCTACAGGTCTTCTGTTGTTCTACACTACTTGCCAACAAGTTGTTACAAGTCTAGCCTGGTCTCTTATACTGAATACCCACCAGTGGCTGGAGCACATCTTCCAGTTTGGCTTCTTCCCATAGCAATTCTGGTCGGGTGCTCCACAACAGAATTTGCTTTTTTAATTACAGCCACTGTAGCTGTATGCTATAGTGCAATGTGCACCTACTATAAAACAATTAGTAAAAATACAAGTAAACATATAGGCAGTTCTGTCTGTTAGATGACCAGATCTTATGTTTATAAGTGTAGCTCTGAATTTCATCAAGATCTCTGAGTGCAACATGATGGACATACGAAAAAAAAATGTTTGCCTTTCAAATAAGATCGCGTAACCACCTTTTCAGCAAAACTAGGTGGGAAGTAGAAAAAGAAACAGCTTGAGAGGTACATTTTCAGTCATCTTGAAATGCCCTTTTACCCTTGTAATTTACCTCCACACAGTGCACACGTTTTAAATGAATACTTTGCTAAAAACTGAAAAGATGTTAAAAAGTGAAATGAATACGTCGTGTTCTGAAGAAGAATTGGAGCTAGAGGTCATTCAGATTATTTTGAAAAGGTCTGTATCTCACAGTGATGATGACAGTAATGGCAATGAAATAATGGAAGCTGGGAAACAACAGTTGGAAAGCTCTGAAATAAAGGTTTTACAGGTGTTGTGCTTTTCCCAGGGGTCAGTTATCACAGATACTGGGAATATTTTCTGAGTTGTGTTGGGATATAGATCAAATAGTTATGCTTGTAATAAACTGTTGCAAGTAGCATATGTGAAGCACTGACTCACTCTGTATGTGACCAAGTCTTATTAGAGACCTGTGCTGGGTGCAGCACTGAGTGACTTGAGCTGCTAATATTCAGTTTGTTAATGTACTCTTCAGTGTTGCACTTTAGAATGTTTTAAAGCTTTAAAAAAAGAAAAAAGAGAGAGGAAAAAAATGATTTGTATATTTGTATTTCAAGGTTCTCTGATAAAGAATAATATTGTTGTGGATGACTACCTTCTTTACAATTTATAGGTTGCAAAAGTAACAGATGAAAATACAACAGAAATTACTCTTAAATTGCTTTAAGAAAGTACTCTTTATGTATGATTTAGGAAGCATTTAGTTGAATTAAGAAACTCTGGTGATAAGAATTTCAGATCTATGATTTGACTAACATTCCTTAAAAACTTGATTCACTTGCTTAGGGAAATTAAAATAATCTTAAACATTTCAAAAGGTTACATTATGACTCTTACTGAAAAGCAACACTGGAAGAGTAGGGCTAAGTACTGGAGGAAGCCATTCAGAAGACCTGGGTTTACTTCTAAAGTCTCTCCCCTGTCCCATAATGTTTTTGAGCAAATGAATAGGCTTTGGATGAGTTCAAGTCAAGTGACTGGGATGCTTTTTCTCATGTTAAATGCTAATTAATGGTCAATATTTTTAAAAAAAATAGGAAGAAAAGGGAGAGAAGGAGCAGAAAGACCAAAGTTCAAAACAAGGAACTATTAGAAAGACAGAAGAAAAGATTGTAATAAAGAAAGAAAAAGGAACTGTAAGTCGTCTACAAATTAGGAAGCAGATAAAAAATAAATGTATTACTATACTGTGTAGCCAAACCATGCTCACCTACTGAGGAGGATTTAATAGTAACATGAAAATACATTTTAAAATTTTTGAAAACCCATTGTTAAAATTCCCCAAATTATAGCTCCATTAAGACAGAGCACAAGAAACAAGCTTTATTGGTATACATACTGCATAGATAATCCCCAAATCTAAGGAATAAGGAATAAACATTTTCAGCATGTTTATTGTCCTCTACTTTAGAATGAACCTTTGTTCATAGTTATTTTTGTACAAAGTTGTGACTGTAAGAACTGCCATTTAACAGCAAATACCTCCAGATAAATCACAGAAGGATTCAAATCCCGCACCTACCTCATCCTGATCTCTTTTGCTACAGTTCAGTGAAAATCCTGGTACAGGAGCTTTATCTCTTTTCCAGAGTGTTACTTATCATTAGCTATGGCAACACTCAAAAATCTGCCTAAAACATATATCCAAGTACATAAATTTTACCTACAGATTGACTAAGGCTGTCAGCCTGAAGTCAATTACTCAGGGACTCAAAAGGTTGGCTACTAAAACAGGAGCAGTAACCAAGGCTCCTTGAGCATTCAGAGGTTTGTTTGTTTGTTGGGTTTTTTTTTGTATGAGAGATATAAATATTTCTATTTCTTTCTTGTATTCCAAGCAAGAAATTGTCTCCTTCCACTTTGCCTTCAGGAAAATCTGGTTTTATTAGTGCTGTCCTCTGCAAAGGTACTTTTATTTCTCTGGCTGTGTTGTGTAGTGCTTTCTCCATTGTTCAAAATGTAATGTAAATGTGAGGCTATTAGTGAAAGATCAGAATGTACAGCTTAGAGTCCTTCCTATAACAAGTAGGATAACAAACCCTTAAAGAAAAACATGTGAGAAAGGGGAGTTCTGGCTCCCTTTACGATAACACCAGTCTGTAGCAACTGGTTTGAACTAGACCATGCAAGGGATGTTGCAGGCTTCTTAAAAGGCCTGTAATTCTTTCTTCCTCATGGAGAGAAAAAAAAAAAAAAAAGATCCTGACAATACACATATGTATCAAAAGCTGTCAGACTTTTCAAGTTGGTCCTGCATTGCTCCATTCCCTTGGTATTTGCTAATGCAGTTGCTTTTCAGCTGTCTGTTTTGTTTTGGATCTTGGAAGTTCAGAATTTTTCTCAGGTTTTTATTTCACAAAAGTGGAAAAAAAAGTCTCCTAACTTTTTACAAGCATGTCTTTGATTAATAATCATCTCAATGAAACTGCTGTGGTAACATAGCAAACAACCCTTTTTCTGTGGTTGCTTGTATACAAGTTGTCACATGGCTGCAAGGTTGGCGTATCAAGATGTATGTGTGTTTCATTTATAGAAATTTCAAGACGGCTATGTTTGCCTCGGTGGCTCTATAGTTAAGCAAAACTCCCAACTCTTGAGTACAAAATTCTAAACTTGCTATTAAACAGGGTTTCATATCTGATAACCCTAGTTCTGAGGGTGATGCCCTCATTTATAATCACAGCACACAGAGATCTGCCATTGATTATACAAGTTTTTAAAAGCATTTTTTGACAATTTTTAACCATTATTTTCCGTAGGCTGAAGCACTGTGGATACTCTGGACTTAATCTTTAAAATCATTCCCTCTTGCTAATATTTTACATTCTTAACAGTCAGATTATGATGTGTTATCTGTCTTTTTCTCCACTGGTATGTCGTGTCTTGCAGATAGGGATTTTTATATCTGAAATTAAATATTCAGCAACTTTATTCTCTAATAAAGTTGTAATAATAGACATTGCAACTGGTAATTTGGAACCAAAATTCAACTTGTTTTCTAGTATATAAAACCAAATCTGCATTATTTTGGGGGTCTTCACGGTGAAGTTTCTTCAACTGTATTTTAAAGCACAATATTGGACACTAGTCGTAATTCTTGTTCTTGGTTCGGGTTTTGTATACATATCAGAAGTCAATAATATTGTTATTTTTACAACATATATTAACTGTTTGGGAATTTTGTTCTTCCTCTTTTACTTATTTTTGTGGATGGTTCACATGTCCTATTTGTTCACTATCTGCTGTGTGTTGCAGTCTGTTATATTTCTTAAAATATGTGACTGCACAGCAGAGAAGGACGCCAACTGTTTGCCTAGTTTTGGCTGTTGTACTGGGTCATGCAGGCCTTCTGGAGGGAGTGCTTAGTTGCTTTCAGCAAAGGAGAAGCTCAGCCAGGAGAGGCTTTTCAAGGCTAGGTTGGAGGAAGAGAGAAAGGAGCGCATCTGCAGCATAATCAAAGGTTTGGAAACTGTTAAGAACAGGGAGCAGAAATATCATAGCAGGCTTCAGAGCTGATGGAAAAAAGTCCTTTTCACTGTGCAGAAAAGGCATATAGCCCTTTCTTTTTAAAAAGTTCTGCTTCTCTTGTAGGCTTTTGCAAAACTAATTTGCTGCTTGCAGCTGCAGCAAGTGTCCAAAGACTGCTTCAGTCTTCATTTGCTTCTGTTGGTCCTGCCTCAAATTCAGTGTGGTTTCATTATGCAGATTTCTCCATAGTATTTTTACTTTTTTTTTTTTCCCCTCTGTGTCACCCTGTGTTTCTGGTTTTTGCTAACCCAGGCTAATGTTACATTCTGTTGTTTAGTTTTCAAAATTTACAATTGGGTCCAGTTTCATTCTGGTTTTGGTTTGGTTTTTTTCACATTTTAATCGCTTTCTGTAAGTTAAGCTGTCTAGTGATCTTTTTCAGTTATGAGTCTTTGATCCCCTTTACCATCTGGCCTTGGATGAGCAATTCCACAAATGGTTTAAAACGACACATTTGCCTCGGCATAATCAAATCTGTGAAATCTCCTTGTTCTTGTTTTTTCATATAAAGCAGATAACTTCCAGAAGACGTATTATTTTTAGGAGTGTAGCATTCTACAAATTTCTGCAACTTATAACTCTATCTTCATTTGATTAACTCAATCTTCATCTGATAATTGAATTGCTGTTTCTCACTTATCCTTTTAAATCTAGATTGATCAAAGTAAAGTTAGTGTCCCTAACTTGCAAGATTAAAAGAAACTGTTTTTTTTTTCTCCTCGTCTTTCATTTCAGGAGCTCAATTTTTCTTTATATAAAATTCTTGCCTGAATTCTTTCAGTGACTTGCTGTGTTTCTGGAGAGTTTGTATTTCTTGGAGTTCTTCCTTTACCTTTACTTCTAACTTGCTGTTTCTTTATTCTCATACCAGCTGTAGTTCAAGATCTCAGTTAATGAGAAGCATGAGTTTGAGTCACTATAATTTTGGTGGTTCTTTACTGTAACTGATAGATTAACCAATAGAGAAAAGTTTTTACAAAGGGAAAAGGTTCACGCCACCTCTAGTTTGCTAAAACTGATCTCTAGTAAACAGGTGGTTTGAACCAAGACTCGCATTGCCTTTCCAAAAATGTTTATCCTGCTCCTATTAAAGTCAATGGCAAAGCTTCTATTGATGTCACTGTTGTATGAGATGAGGTAATCCACTTCTGCTCAGCAATTCTGTTTCTTCTTTAACAATGTGCCAGTAAGCACAATGAAGTTACGTGCTTGTGGCCATGTTTTCTTTTAAACACTGAATCAACTTACCCTCCCAAAACTATTCACTGAGATGGGATATCAGTTTTTGCCATGATGTATCTCCAGTTCTTAAAAAGGTACTGGATGGCATAATCCCAGCAATGTTACAGCCCTTTGTGTTGGGCTAGGTTGTATCACTCAAACTATTCTTGAATGTTATTGTTTGGGATACCCAGCATTTGGGATTAAGTCCAAGAATATTTTGTTACAAGGAGGCTGTAAACATGTAGAACCAAAATCTTTCATGACCTGAACTAAGGGCAGATCATAGAAAAGGAAAGTTTTTTTTTTAAAAAAAAAAAAAGTACAATGGCTCAAAAACCTTTCAGAGTACCTGAGGACTGTACTACAAAAAAGAGTGAGTATAATACTGGCAGACTATTTGCCTTTTACCCAGTATTTATAAGCAAGCTTTCATATGAATTGTGGGACCAAAAGAGAATTGTCATGATTCAGTTTAACTCTTTGACCACTTGGAACTTTTAAAAATCTCCTTTAGTTTTGATATTTGTGTATGGTTAATGTCATCTGTAGTTCTCAAACTACTTTCTTTGAAAATCCAACATAGAGTACACACTGCATTTTTCTGTGTGTGACTGCTCATTTCCTGTAAGATCACAACTATCTTCTTGGTAAGCAAATGACTGGCATGAGATTTAAAAAGTTCTTTACTTGTGGCCTCATAAATTTCAGTCTGCCCATGAATTGTGAAAGCACATCCAGCTTAATGATGTTATGTGTTGCAGTGTTACATTTAACTGATGAAAATGCAAAAATGTCCTCAGAAATCAGACACTATTCATATACACAAATTTTATAGGTGGAAAGCAAAATGATTTTATTCACAGATAAAAAATAGCGCCAAAACATTTTCTGCCTATCCTTATGCAAGCATAAAGTCAAACCCTTGGGAGAGAGGATCATATTCTAGTTTTTTGTTCAAACTTGATAGTGCCTTTTAGAGTTCTGCAGCACTGACCAAGTTGAGTGTGCAGTTGGGCAGTTAGGTTTCTTGGTCTCTGACTATCATTTATGTGATCACACAGGAGAACAGGTGGCAACAAAGTCTGCTGCCCTACTGGGTCCATCTGGGCAGTAAAATGTCTTTAGATTTCTAGGCTATGACAAACATAAGTAGGTAAAGAATGTGTGCTGGAAGGAAGGAGAATTAAATTGCACAGTTATGTGAGGAAGAGCATGTACATGTTGGAATACAGCAATGATCTTCAATTCATGGACTATTCATGGACAAATGTATTCTGTATGCTAAAGATTTCCAGCTAAACATATTGGATGAGTTTAAATGAGAGAAGAATAAAGAATTAATTTCCTAAAGTTTCACAGGAAATAATTCTTGGACAAGTTTATTTTTTTAATCAGACACAAAGGTTTCCTTTAAACAATATTCAGTGGAATTTAAGAAATTAGTGGTTACTTTTTTCCTATCTAAATGGAAAAAAAAAAAAGTATTCTCTTATTTCTTAAAATAATTTGAGCAAATCCCAGATTGGTGTATGGCTTCCATGAGCAGCCCTCAAATCTTTGTCTCACTCCATTTGGCAATCTTTGATGAGCCTTTGGGATTTCAGAGCAAGATTACACACACACAAAGCCTTTGAATGCGCAATGATTTATCTACAGTACAGAGTTATGGCCTGAATCAGACCAGTTGTCCAGTTGACCATTAGTGTGGTCATATTCTTGGTGCCATCCCTGCTGGCCACGCAGTCTTCAACCTAATGGGGAAGGGCCGGTGGAACCTGTGGCCTCTTGGAACTGGTTAATCCTTCTCCTGCAGCTTTTCCCTTCCCCTCCTCTGCTTCTTCTCTTAGGGTTTTAGTATCTTGTAATATCAGTGCTCATTTCCTCAATCTCTTTATGATTTCTTTTCTTCATTTTGAAATTTTTGTAACTGGTGTCAACCTAGTAGGATCATTTCTGTGTTCTTTGCTTCACTTCTGCTTTCCTAGCTTTCATGGCTTCCTGGCCACGTATGTGTTCCTTCGTACAGACTAAGGTGAGAATTGAGAACTGCAGCTTATCATTAATTTATTTTCTGTCACATGTGAGCCTGCATAATTTATTGTAGCTCCAGGACTGGCAGCCTCAGAGATGTACTTTCTCCTCCAGCATTGGAAGCACAGGGTATGCTCCATACAGTGCAGCCAAGTGTCTGGGATGACTTTTTCAAATTCTGCCTGTTGATTGCTATAGAAACAGCATTTCATTCAAAAAAATACTGTGGAAGTAATCTATGGTACTTAGGAAAATGTGTTTCTAAATTTGAATTATAAGCATATATGTATTTTAAAAGTTTATTTTCAACTGGTTCTGGAGTCTACTAAAACAGAAAGAGAGAAGAGAAATCATAGAGCCATAGAATAGTTTGGGTTGGAAAGGACCTTTAGAGGTTATCTGGTCCAGCCCCTCCCTGCACTAAGCAGGGACATCTTCAACTAGATCAGGTTGCTCAGAGCCCCATCTAACCTGACCTTGACTGTTTCCAGGGATGGGGCATCTACCACCTCTCTGGGCAACATGTGCCAGTGTTTCACCACCCTCATAGTAAAATATTTCTTCCTTACATCTAGCCTGAATCTACCTTCTTTTACTTTAAAGCCATTACACCTTGTCATATCACTACAGACCTTACTAAAAAGTCTGTCCCTGTCTTTCTTCTGAGCCCTCTTTAGGTACTGAAAGGCCGCAATAAGGTTTCCCTGGAGCCTTCTCTTTTCCAGGCTGAACAACCCCAACTCTCTCAGCCTTTCTTCACAGGAGAGGTGTTCCATCCGTCTGATCATTTTTGTGGCCCTCATCTGGACCTGCTCCAACAGGTCCGTGTCTTTCCTCTGCTGAGAAATGAAATAGGGTGGTAACAGTCTAAGCAAAAAGTACGAGGTTTCACAAAGCAAACTGTATAGCCACCCCAATTCTTCCCAACACAGTTTGTTTTGCAGCCTGCCTCTCTTCTGTTGTCTTTCTGGATGATCAGTAGAGCTCTTCATTATTTCTCTTTGCCTGACATCCCCCATCCCATTGTCTTAATAATACCTTCTCAATCCTTAATCCTTTGGGGGTCNGGTGAGAATTGAGAACTGCAGCTTATCATTAATTTATTTTCTGTCACATGTGAGCCTGCATAATTTATTGTAGCTCCAGGACTGGCAGCCTCAGAGATGTACTTTCTCCTCCAGCATTGGAAGCACAGGGTATGCTCCATACAGTGCAGCCAAGTGTCTGGGATGACTTTTTCAAATTCTGCCTGTTGATTGCTATAGAAACAGCATTTCATTCAAAAAAATACTGTGGAAGTAATCTATGGTACTTAGGAAAATGTGTTTCTAAATTTGAATTATAAGCATATATGTATTTTAAAAGTTTATTTTCAACTGGTTCTGGAGTCTACTAAAACAGAAAGAGAGAAGAGAAATCATAGAGCCATAGAATAGTTTGGGTTGGAAAGGACCTTTAGAGGTTATCTGGTCCAGCCCCTCCCTGCACTAAGCAGGGACATCTTCAACTAGATCAGGTTGCTCAGAGCCCCATCTAACCTGACCTTGACTGTTTCCAGGGATGGGGCATCTACCACCTCTCTGGGCAACATGTGCCAGTGTTTCACCACCCTCATAGTAAAATATTTCTTCCTTACATCTAGCCTGAATCTACCTTCTTTTACTTTAAAGCCATTACACCTTGTCATATCACTACAGACCTTACTAAAAAGTCTGTCCCTGTCTTTCTTCTGAGCCCTCTTTAGGTACTGAAAGGCCGCAATAAGGTTTCCCTGGAGCCTTCTCTTTTCCAGGCTGAACAACCCCAACTCTCTCAGCCTTTCTTCACAGGAGAGGTGTTCCATCCGTCTGATCATTTTTGTGGCCCTCATCTGGACCTGCTCCAACAGGTCCGTGTCTTTCCTCTGCTGAGAAATGAAATAGGGTGGTAACAGTCTAAGCAAAAAGTACGAGGTTTCACAAAGCAAACTGTATAGCCACCCCAATTCTTCCCAACACAGTTTGTTTTGCAGCCTGCCTCTCTTCTGTTGTCTTTCTGGATGATCAGTAGAGCTCTTCATTATTTCTCTTTGCCTGACATCCCCCATCCCATTGTCTTAATAATACCTTCTCAATCCTTAATCCTTTGGGGGTCTTTTTTGTTTTCTTTTTTCTTTTTTTCTCATTTTTCACACAAACTTATGGGATGTCACACCTGTATTTCTCTACTTTCTTGACTCTCTCTGCATCTCACTAAACCCTTTACACATCACTTTTTTCTTTATCTCTGATCTCTCAGCAATGTGCAACAGCCTGAGATTTTGTTTTTCATTCCCCTGATCAGTTCCCTGTGGAGTTTAGGTTTCCTCATCTCCACCCCTTCTGTTCTACTGGATTTTTTTCATCAGGCTCCTCTTATGTTGCTGTGTGTCCCATAAGATCATGTCCCTGTGTTGGAAGATTTCAGTAGGCTCAGTATTATTTCCTTTGACTCATGCTAGATGATGGCCTCTAAGCTGCAGGTTTCTTCTTCTTTTTTCTCCCTTTTAAGCATCCCTAGGCACCCCTAGCAATATTGCTGATTGTTACAGATGAAGCTATTTCTGAATTCTGAGTAACCCGGCTTCCTTTCCTCCTCCTTTCTTACTGACATGGTCTACAGGAGTCACACAAAATAATGGGGTGCTGTGCTCTACTCATGGTTCCTGCTTGGATAGTACACACTTGAACAAGCAATCAAGCCAGGTCAGTAGCTATAACAGGTTTTGAAGTTCAAAGTGAATAAGTGATGTCTGACTGTGATGGCTTAAAATCAGTGCTAAAAGTTCACCAATCATTAGTATTCCATAGGCCATACCCATTTATGGAGAAAAGATGGAGATTAACACTTTACCATTCTAGTTGCATGTACTTTCTATTCTAGAAGTTGTCTTTTTGCGTAACTCAAGACAAAACAATAAACTTTGACTGTCTTGATTTGGTGCTTGTTCCTGGCACATCTGGGACCATCAATACTTGCTGTGTAGTCATAAAAAAAAGCCTTGAAGTTTTGTTGATCTCAGCATGTTTCTAAACTATCAGTGGAAGTTAGTGCACCGCAGATATATTTTTCAATGTGGACTGTTCCCACATCCTCAGGAAATACAAGGATTGTTTTTCCAAAAACACTCATCCACTATATAAAATAATTTAATCCATCATTTTAAAAGATGCAGAAATTAGCATGTTCATATTTTAATATCTAATGCATCTATGTTGTTGTGGCTTGAGTTTCTCTACATATTACAAATGTTTTAGTAGCAGATTCCCCCAAATAATCAGTGTGTTGAAAGCAGGGCTTCAAAATTATTCAAGTGTGATCAAGGTCAAAGCTAAAGTTCGGTGACACAAGCTTCATGTCTTCCCTTTGTAGCTCCAGCTGTCTGCTCTGAGAGACATTATGCAGATATCACTGTGAATACTGCTAATCATTTACTAGTGTCCAATAAATGTATTGTTATAAAATGGGTGTTTGCTAACTGCTGCTCTCTTCTCAATCAATTACTACATAAACTGGGAGCTAACATAGTTGGGAGGACTAATAACTGTGCAAGTAATTAGGTGCCATAACAGTAGGAGAGAAGGAAGCTAGCAGGTTTTTAGACAGTTTTCCTTAGTAACATGTTGGTTCTCATTGTCTTTTGTGTGAAGGACAGGCATCTTACTGATTCAGGTTAAAACTCTTCAGAGTCTGATGGGCAGTGGTGTTGTGTATGTAATTATTTGACAGCTAGTGAAGTGGCAGATGTATGCACATAAAAGTTAAAAACCAAAGGGCTGTTTGAGGGCTTGCCTTTTTTTTTTTTTTTTTTTTTAAATTGGGTCATTCCCCCCTTTGNTTTTTTTTTTTTTTAACATGGGTCATTTCACACCTTGTGTTTGCAGTGAAGCCCACAAATAGCCGAATTATTGCAGATTATCTCAGCTTTTCTATACAGACAAAAATAAGCAGCTTGGTGTGGCAGAAGACAGGAGCCTTTTAAACCCCTTCCTCTTACTCAGCTGGCAAAGCGAAGCTGTGTCCTAACTGCAGGAAGAGTTGAGAACAGCACCGCATTTGACCTCCCAGGGTTAGGAGAGCCTGGATATAGCTCTCAACCATGTAAATGCATCCCACTGGCACTTTCTTAACTGTAATTTTAAAAGCCGGGTAGTGTGACTGAAATACTTTTGGTCCTAATTTATGATCCTTGTCAGTCCTTTTTATGTACAAGCAGCAGTTAGTGGCTGTTTGAGAGTAGTCCCTATATGGGGCTGCTTGTGGTATTTCTCCTCTCAGTGCTCTGAAGCCCTTGTTTAAGCCCTTCTGCAAAAAGTAACCTAACCTGATCTCATTTTAATATCTCAGCATTCACACATATTCAGAGATGCAAATCTTGAGTGTTAGCTATGAGGGTCTTTCAAATTAGTGTTGATGCAGTGGAGTATATAATTTTCCAAATTCTATATTATAGATAATTTTAGCTGTACAATAGTCTATATAAAATATAACTCATTTAGCTTATCTATTTTAAAGGCTTTTACACTAGAGTCAGCCACCATAGCTGGTTAAATAGGTGCTTGTCACACCAGTTTAATGAATTAAATGTGAAAGCCATTTCTTCTTACTTTTGGCTATAACAGGGCTGGCACAGGTTCTGTTCCGCTGAAGTAATGGAATGGTAGGATCCATGTCATATAATTTTATAAGTGTAATACTCATCAGTATATCAGCTAATATGAAAAGCAGAAAAAAAGAGTTAGAAATTAAGACCGCAAGCCAAATATCATCATTCTAATTCCTCATGGAGAGATACCACTTTAATTTAAAGATATGACAATAAAAATTAAAAATATTAAATCATTTCATCAAAAATGGTGTAATTCGTGTGTCCTGTCCTTCATACTCTGTTCTTTACTTGAAGAGAGTAACACACATTGATTACTGATCTCTCTAATTTTATAGAGAATTTTGTTATTTCACATCCATTGTAAGCTCTTAGAGATGTTGTGTCCTTGCTAAGGTAAGAAGGAAGCATTGTCTTGGCTTTTAGCAAAAAAAACCTGCAAAGTTATGGAAGATGCTGAAATAAAGGGAAACAGCCTTTTCCCTTCCTCCTCTCTATTACTGACACCAAAGGAGTTTTATCCTCAGCCCAGCAAAAATCACCCAATCCACACAGCAGCAGGTCCTTTAGTATCTGGTAGACTCATCCTGGGAAGAGGGAAAAGGAAGGGGCATTCAGGAACAAGCTGTAAATACAGGGCACCTTGTTCCCCTCAGAAAGAAGAACTGGCTGCTGTAGCTGCAAGAGCTCCCTCCTGCACAACACTCTGCTCCTCTGGTGGCAGCAGAGGCTGCAAGCAGAGCTGAGGATCAGCTGCTCAGCCCCCAACATGCAATCCACATCTCTCTTGTAGTCTCCTACATTAGGTGGTGCTCTACTTTGCTGCCTTACTAGAGGTAGCGCTGATGTAGATCCAGGGAGACAACCTGGGATGTTCATCCAAGGAGTGGATGTGCATGTGCATGTGCATGTGAGGTCTGTGATTTTTGTCATGTTTTGGAAGGTCAGTCTGTACCGCTCCCATTTTTGTGTGTTCCCTCACTCAAAAATCAGTGCTGAATCCCTCACATCAGTACCCGACCCACTGATGAAGGAAACTGTTATTTGTCCCTTTGAATTGAGATGTTTGTCTGGCTGCAATTCTAGGCAAGTTTAATCCCTTTAAAGTACAAAGAAGAAATCTTCACAGTTGGACCTTGTTGTGGTTTAACCCCAGTCGGCAACTAAATACCACACAGCCCCTCAATCCCCTTACCTCCCCTGGCAGGACGGGGGAGAGAATCAGAAAAAAAAAAAAAAAAGTACAACCTGTGGGTTGAGATACAGGCAGTTTAGTAGGACAGCACAAGAAGAGAAAATATTCATTGTAAAAGAATATACAAAGCAAGTGATGCACAATGCCATTGTCCACCACCCGCCGACCGATGCCCAGTCCATCCCCGAGCAGCGATCGCTGCCCCCCAGCCAACTCCCTCAGTTTCTATGCTGAGCGTGATGCCATATGGTATGGAATAGCCCTGTGGCCAGTTTGGGTCAGCTGTCCTGGCTGTGTTGCCTCCCAGCTTCTGGTGGACCTTGCAGCGCATGGGAAGCTGAAAAGTCCTTGACTAGGGTCAGCACTGCTTAGCAACAACTAAAACATCAGTGTGTTATCAGCATTGTTCTCATCCTAAATCCAAAACACAGCACTATTCCAGCTACTAAGAAAAAAATTAACTCTATCCCAGCTGAAACCAGGACAGTCTTTTAATGAATGTTAATGTTTGGGAGACAATATACTCTTGACTAACATGTTGTCTCTCTCAGGTTCTGTATGCACTAGAAACCCTATTTTGGATTGCCGCTGATAATGACACTGTGCCATGGAAGAGGCACATGTATAGAAGCACTTTTCAATGTACCTGTAAATCAGTAAGATACTCCCAGTTACCTCATTAACTAAATGCAACTTTCTGTGTAGTCATTGTAGTACTCTTACTTTAAAATTCACATTTGCTTTTATGTGATCTCATATACAATTTAATTTCCCATACCAAAAAGAAAAATAATAAATGTCAGCATATTACATAGAGTTCCCAGTGTTAATAATTAAGAAAATTGCAGCGAGGTAAAAAAATATTTTAACAACTACATCTCCTTGTGAAGAAAAGTGAATCAGAAAATGTTTTAAAGTATACGATATATAATAAAAATAATTAATGACCAGGCATGAGAGCACTACCTTCTATCTCACAAGAGTGTATAAGTACAAAAAAAATCTTGGTAATCTTTAGAAATCTTAATTCATTAAGTTGTTTCAGCAAAAGTTTACATTCTAAATGACGTCTATAAAGTGATTATTTTAAAGATGATTCCATCAGTTATTCAGGGACCAAAAATTGGTAAGTATTCTTTGAAACTAATTTCAAGTTTTATCATTCCGAATGCACGCTGGCTGTTTTAGGTGATGAAGGTTGTGCATCTGAATTCTAGAATCAGATCTTTGTTGTTAGGTCTCTCCTTTAGAACACTCTCCAGGATCAGCTGGAGAATACATATGGTCCAATAGTTTCTAACAAGATATTTTCCCTATTCCTCCAAGTCCCTTCTCCTACTACTGTGAAGTAAGATTTTTGCCATTAAATTGATTCTTGTTATTCTTATTCAGTGACTAGAGATCCTGGGATCAAGAGAGCTGTACCACATTGTTCAATATTTAGTTTTTTTGTTGTTGTTGTCTAGAGAGTCAAACACTGTAAGCTTATGTGTGTCTGAAAATTACTTGGGACCATTTATCCCTGAGAGGACATCCATTTTATTGCAACTTTTTGCTACCTGGTGTTATATAGGAATTCCAAACACAAAGGAGTGGCTATCACCAGTCTGATGGCTACAAGGCTAAGCATGTGGCTTTACTCATAAGCAATGAGTTATTAAGGGAAAGATTGCCAAGTATCTGTTGTCCTCTGCCAGATTTTCAATGCATAGCAAAATTTGACAATAGTCACCCAAATACCAGGTGTCAGACTTTTATAGCAAAGCCACAACTTCTAGGTGTTTGGTACCTAGGTACTGAGGAAAAGGTTAAATAGCTTAAGTTATGAGTAATGATGAGCTACACGTGCAGCTTATGGAAGGCAGGATAGTTCAGTGAAAATAGGATAGTTTCAAAATGAAAACCCCAATTTAGTCTGTCAGAAATTAGTTTTAATTGAAATATCTCTCAGAAAAATAGAAATACATGTATAAGAAGTGAATCTGGTCAGGCCAGAGTTCATCTCTGCTTTTATCTGAAAACCTAAGAGTAGGTATGATGGGAATTCCTCAAGACCAAGGTCATATCTGTGTTACCAACTCTCTTTTCAGACTCTGTTTCCCAAGATGCATTGAAGTCGTGATGCCCAATGTTAAAACACAGGGAGTAAGACCTGCAATAGAAGCAGTATTGCAAATACCTATAAATAATTGTAAATCACAGTAACTGATCATGTGGCTGAAGAGAATAATGACCTGAAATCAACAGTCTAAACAAAACCTGACAATTCTGAATCAGTATTTTCTTGAAAACTTTTTTCCTTGGTACTCCAAATATGTGAATCCTTCTTTTAGGATGGGACTATCAAAGTATTTCCACTGTAGCAAGCTTAGAAGATGGGACTATCAAAGTATTTCCACTGTAGCAAGCTTAGAATTTAGATCCACTATCTTCACCACACACACTGTAAAGTGTTCCTATTGTATTTCTGGCATGTAGTGATTGTAATTGTGTTTTATTAATTAGGATTGCTTTATTCTCCTTCTGGTTCTGGCACTGACTTGCTGAATCACTTCACGCAAATCATTCACTCTTCACCTTAGTCTAGAGATTATGAAGTAAGTCAAAAAGCACCTATTAAATAGTATACTGTTGTATTAGTGGACAGATGTATGTTGTTCAGTTATACTTTTTTGAGTTTCTGTGTGTAGCTGATGCATGCAGTACTTTGGAGTAAACGTCTCTTTCACATAGTGTGGCAAAGAAGAAATAAAATAGGATCAGCCAATAGTCCTTGGTATGTCCCTTCTTATCTTCTTGGCTTTAGCCCACTGAGCCAAATCATCTGCAAAACACAAGTCTTACACTGATACCATCAAAAAAATGACCCAGTACAGGTGCACAAGCATGTAAGAATACAGATCATAATCAGTCAAGAGGCAGACAGGTCTGACATTTGCTGAGAGCATCCCTATATTTTATTGAGTATTCATGCCTTGTTGCATACTTAATGAGGATGAGCCCCTTTATATGCCAATTTCACATTACAAATGTTGTTTTGCTGGGACTGTCAGCTGCAAATAGCTTGTGGCAATACATCTTCCATGCAGCAAATAAACATATACAACATTACAGCACACCCATGTTATTGCCACAACTGTAAACAACTAATAAAAGGAATGTATTTACTGTGCCTTAGAGTCATTCACTCCACTAATATTTTCTCCATTTTCAAGTCTGTTGACTTTATGGAACATTTGACATTATTTCATTGTAGCATCATTGCTTATTGTGTCATCATTTAAACAAAAAGCATGCTACATACCTGCATATATAGTAGGCCACACATAACAAGATATTTCTGTGACTAGCATGTGTATTGTGTGTAATTTCAAAGACTGGGGAAGTATTTTGTGTGCTAGGAATAGTCATCGACCTCAAGACAACTGATGAAATCCTGATAGTAGGGCACTGATGTCATCAAGTTGTTTCTGGTAGCATCTGGGCATGGAGGGAACTAGTGTTTTACTCTGCAAAAACAAACAGCGTAGCTGGATCTGCATGGAAACCTGTCTTCCTGTTGACAGTGTTGGTGGGACAAAGAGCTTAATTACACCCAAAGGGGGTTTTGGTGTTGCTTTTAGTGGTATTTTGCTAGTTTTAGCTAGTATTATCTTGTGGATGTTACTTGACTGTTAGCACCCGAGAAAATAAAATCATGGTTTCAAGAAATTTCTGAGAAATTCAGCTGAGCTGTATCTCCTCCTTCAAAGATGAGTTGTAAGAACTAGATCCAAAAGTGATCCTCTGTATTAGTGAACCCAGCCACTGTAACTTTGCTGACATACTCTCTTTCAAAACCATACTTTGTTGGTGGTCCTTTATCACTGACTTCTAACTTAAGATTCTTTGTGGTCTGTTTTAACAATTTGTTCTCCAGCTACCATTATCTTTCTAGATTCAATAACTCCTCTTGCTCCCTTCGTTTTACCCCCTTGATTTATTCAGAGAGTGCAACTGTAGCCTTCTCAACTTTCTGCTTGGCTAAACAATGCAAGCTCTTTTAGTCTGTTCTCATAAAATAGCCTCTTCATTCTTTTTGTCCTGGAAACCATTCTGTATTTTTCTCAGTTTGAACTGATCTATTCTAGGGTGACAAGAACTGCACACAGTATTCCAGAGGAAACTTCTATCCAGTATGGTAGCAAGAATACTCCTTTATGTCCATCACAAAAATCTCGACTGAGTAATTTCAGGAGTGCATTTGCGCCAGTTTTCAGGGACATTGTATTTATGTATAATTTACTAAATAGAAATCCATGTCTTTGTATTGCGACTTCTACCTGATGAGCCCTCACCTTATAGAAGAAATCTGGTTTCTGATTTTTTAAATTCTGAGCTTCATTTCCCCTTCTTATTCTGCACTACTGCAAACCTGTTCACCCACTGGAAGATCTCTTCCTTGTCTTCCCTTTTTTTTGCCCCAGTTTCTCAAATTACATCTTTGAACCTCTGTCCAATTTTCATTCCCAGGAATTTTATTTGGTGCTGTGCAGGTAAATAGCTTCTGTAATATATTTAGAGGGTAATGAACATGCCTCAACTTCTGAATATCCATGTTGTTGCCTCAACCATTCCCTTAGTAGTGATCCTCACCTTCTCCTTCTTGATTATTGTCAAAGACAAAAGGACTAATGTACCATAAATTAATCTCCTTACTGGCTCCCTCTCCACCATTTGGGACAGGTTAAATGTACTGACAATAAACTACCCTTGCTTTTTCAGTTTGGTGTCTGAGTTGTGGGTAAATTGCATTCCTCTTTCTACTGCCTTTCATGAGGGATACAAACTGCAAATTGGGTAAAACCTGATGAAGCTAAGCTTGCATCATGTTTTTATTCACACATCACTTGCAACACTATTTTACAATGCAGAAGTATTACCTGCTGCTGAGGAATTTTAACTGCATCTCCTAACTAAGCTAGTGGCAAATTGAAAACTAATAAGATATGTTTTGCATATCAAATACTGCTCTGGGGACAAGCTAACCTAGGCACCTACTAGATTGCAACTTCCTGCTCAGTAAAAAAAGAAGTAATAAAGAAAGTCATGACAGCTCATTACATGAAAGAAGAAAATCATCAGCCAAAGCAGAAGAAATGCTATTTTATTATACAGTAATTGTGAAGGGATCTTAACATTTTTGTTCATGAAAATATTAAATGTTTTCCAATGTTATCTGTAATAAATGTTATTCTGAAGGCAGAAAAATGCTGTAATATGTTTTAGCATTCAACAATACCTATAAAACTGAAGCTATCAATGTAGTCAGTTGACTATATCTAACTGTGTAGAGCAAAAGCCAGGCAATTTCTTTTACTGTCAAACAAAAAAATAATGTTCAAAGATTTCTGTGGGTCTGTCTTCACAATGTCTATTTGAAATGGTATCTTTTTACCCTTTTTGTATTAAAACCAATATTGACCATGTTATTGAATATGATGACGGACAGTGTCTGTCGTCAGGACAGATATGTTTCAGAGCATAGGAACAAAAGCATCTTCTCATTTATATGTTACAAAAATTTTGGTTTTAATCTCCATTAATCACAAAATATTACACTTCAACCCTGTCAATAATGGAGAAAAGAATATGGCCAACTTGTACTTTAACCCAGGAAAAGAGGGTAAACAGGGAGAGTTACAGGGAGTTCAGTTCAGTATTTGAAATTATTAAGTTATATTTTTCATATAGTTATATTGAAAACTAACCCATTTCATTGTAATTTAGGTAGCATTTATATAAATTAGTGTTGTGATTTAGCCCCTGTTGGCAACCAAGCACCACACAGCCACTCGCTCACACTCCCCCACACATTGAGACTCAGAAGGATAAAAGTAAGAAAACTCATGGGTTGAGATAAGAACAGTTTAATAATTGAAATAAAATAATAATAATAATAAAAACAGTAATAATAATAAAAATTGTAATGAAAAAGACAACAATGAGAGAGAAAAAAGCAAAACCCAGGGAGGGGAAAAAAAACAAGTAATACAACCACTCACCACCCGTCGACCAACACCCATCCAGTCCCCGAGCTGCGATCGCTGCCCCCTGGCCAAATCCCTCCAGTTTCTATAATGAGCATGAGGCCATATGGTATGGAATAGCCCTTGGGCCAGTTTGGGTCAGCTGTCCTGGCTGCGCCCCCTCCCAGCTTCTTGTGCACCCGGCAGAGCATGGGAAGCTGAAAGAAAAAGTCCTTGACTAGTGTCAGCACTACCTAGCAACAACTAAAACATCAGAGTGTTATCAGCATTATTCTCATCCTAAATCCAAAACACAGCACTATAGCAGCTACCAGGAAGAAAATTAGCTCTATCCCAGCTGAAACCAGGACAATTAGGTATGTTTGACATTTCTAATTAGGTGTACTTTAATGGTTAAATCATGAGTTTTTAAAATTATAATTGGGCTAGTTGTAAAATTTCAAGGTCTGTGATTTTAAAATTGAATTGCTCTTTGACTTACTTACGTAAAAGAATAGATTGTTAAGTGAGTACCTCACAGGAGAGAAGCAGTCTAGGATATTATGATTTGAATTAGTTTTTCAAAGGAATTTAGAGTAGGCAATCTGTCCTCTGATCTTTCTTTGCACCCTAAAAGTATGAGTCAGTTATGCTAAGATAGCTTAACTTGAGAATACAGTGATTTAATTGTAGAATGTAGAATTGTAGAATTCCACATGTGAGGAAAGTGATGCATTAATAGTGCCCCATACAGATACTCTAATGAATCCGAAGTATTCTCCAGTGGAAGCTATTTTTTAAATATATAGCTCTTTGTTGCAGATGTATAGCATTTATGAGTTCAGAACAAGTAATTGGGAACTTAAGGAAAATTATGTCATCACCTGAAATATTTATAGTCAACATACAGATTTGTTCCAAAGGCCCCATGTTCATGTCAGCAGGTAGGGCAGTAGGCAAAGACAGGGCATGTGTACCTTCTAGAAGTGCTTTTGGGTGAAAATCCTTGGGTTTCCTTCCCCCTCCATGCTAACCCCAACAACAGATCAGAGTGCAGCTCCGCTGTCTGAGGCTCCGGTGTGCTTGTGGACAGAGGTGAAAGGGAGAGATGGGTGTTACATTACCGGTGTAACCCTGTCAGAGCACGCAGCCTTGTGAGAGCATGAGTCAAAAATCTGTTAATGTGCTGATGTTGGTACTCCGTTGACTGAAGATCTTTCAGCTCCATGGAATACAGAAATGGCACTGCAATGTAATAGCAAATATATTTGTCATAGGTTGGTAATACAGCAAACAAGGACAGTTTGCAAATAATTTCTACCACTGCAAATGTTTTATTAGTGGTTTTGAGAATTACATGGGAATAACTCTGTGGTTTCAGTAGGGTAAAATGGCCCAGGTATTAGGACTGTATGCTTTGAATCATGTAAAAGAATAGGTTGTTAAGTGAGTGCCTCACAGGAGACAAGCAGCTTAGGATATAATGATTCAAACTAGTTTTTCTGAGGAATTTAGAATAAGCAAACTGTCCTCTGATCTTTCTTTACACATCAAAAGTATGAGTCAGTTATACTGGGGAAGCGTGGCCGCCTTCTAAAGAATGACTGATTAGACAATATTTTTTCAGTCTGGGAAAGAAACAGGGGAAGTGAGAGAAGTTTATAGAAAGATGAGCCATTTGGAGAAGGAGGATAGGGTATTCCTACATCCAGTACATAAATGGAGCCTTCCAGTGAACCTGGGAGGAGCTGTGCTCAGAACAAATGAAGATGATTCTTCCTCTAAAAAGCAGCTGAGCTTAGGAAGCCCCTGCTAAAGGATACTCAGGAATGCTGGAAGTATGCATAGTTTTGAGACAGTTCGAGGAAGATAAACCCATTGAGGATTACTCAATACCTAGAAACTATATCTGGCCAAGGAAGCCCCTGAACCAAAAATGTTTGGATGCTGGAAGAAAGGTGGTATTGTGTGATTTCCCCACCTGCCCCTTTGTATCCACTTTTGGATGCTGCCAAAGACGCGTAGACTGTGCTAGTTCGACATTTGATCTTGAACCATCTCATCTGTTCTTGGGTTTTTCTGTATTTTAGGGTAGGCTTTGCTCACAATTTCCAATTTTGGCTACTTCTACGATGGTCAGTCAAATCAATTAAAAGGTACCACTGTCTTCACCGAGGAAGCAAAATGTGAACCCTTATTGGAGATTATGTGAAACAAATACCCATTTCTTTCTTCTTTCCCTATAGGCTCATTATCATTTAAACTTTGAGCTCTGTTTTAATTAATTTTATTTTAATTGCCAAACCAGGAAAAATGTTTCACAGTTTCAATTAGAAGTCTGCTGGACCTCCCAGCACAGGTTCAGCAAAAGGTTTAGCTCAGGAAAAGTAGTTCAGTAAAGCTAACCCCAGGTTGTAATAGAATCTACTTCACTTTGAACCTTGATTCCTCTTCCTTGATCATCTCAGGTTGTTGTTTCCCAGTTCCCTGGACAGCACTGCTTTAGTTTTTGCCAGTCGGCAAACTTGGGTATATATGATACTCCTTTGAAAAATAAAAGTATTCAATATCAGTCAGTTGGGCATTCCCAATCAAATTGTATTTGACTACACTGGATGGACCTCCCAGATTAATTTAATCTATGTTTACTGTCTTTTATTTCAGAGTTGTTTCTGACAGTGGAAGTATGTTGATCTCTTTGAATGCTGCTGATCTCTCTCAGGATTCACCAAATAATTAATACCAACATCTGTTTAGTATGCAAATACTAAAACTGTGCTGTCCTCTGACTGCTATTTTGATATGGGAAAAATTATGCTACAGTTTTCCTCCAATCAGATGTTCAGTTCAAACTTGTTTTGACATGGTTTTTCTGCTTGATACCTCTGAAAAGGGAAATGGCAGCCACCTTGGTGCAATCAAGCACTAGTTCCTAGCCTTAAAAGCTGGAGAGTGTCCTGTAGCTTCTTTTTTAGGGCAGGAAAAATTATTTTAGATAATTATAAAATAGGTTATATTGTTTTCCCCCATATAATGTACAAAGAGACTATAACAGAATGCCTCTTCGTATTGCAGCCATCAGACACTCACAGAGATGAATAGTTTATGTGCAACACCATCACATATATAAGCATGAGTGTGTGTGGACTGCATAATAAATACCTGTTCAAAGTATACTGCAGAAATTGTTGAAAATTTGCAATTACAGTTATAGTCCAGAATTGCCAGAGGTTACACTGCAGCAGACACACAGCAGAGAAGAGTGGCACCAGCATTTTATAAATAGGAGATAACTGTTCCAGCACTGTGGCAAACCTTGACTTTTTAATATCTAGCTCTGTGACACCCGAGTGATTTATGTGTATGTTCTGTTGGTACCACTTTATTCCTAAGGATAGGAAGCACTACGGCAAAGGTAAATAACAAAGTAGAATGAACATCTCAATACTGAGATGTTACACATTGTGAAAAACACTGCATTATCACTTGAGAAAATTTGTTGTCATACAACTACAATATCATAACATCTTACACTTGCAGAATCTTTGCCAAAGGATCCCAAAGTTCTCATATACTAATGAAACCTAACTTATGCTTTCTTTACCAATGGATGAAAAAGATACTATGAGCCTTTGCTGGTTTCCCAGTACTGTGAAAGACACTGATGAAACTGTCTGCAACATTTGATAAAACTGTAAGTGCAAGATTCTGCAGCACTCAGTAGTTTCTTACATCTTCTTTCGAGATCTTAGAATGAGAAACTACAGTGTGTCAAAGGGACTGTCAAAATGCTGTCAGGTTGTCTTCAAACAAATATTAACTCCAAAACCAGTGTGGCTTCTATTGCAAGAATTATGTAGCTTTGTTCAAGAACACAATACACTTTTGCTTGAAAACCCATGAGCTTTTTCTAATAATCTAAGACTTGTAACATCAAAAAAAAAAAAAAACAAAACAAAAAAACCCAACCCCCAAAAAAACAATCCCAGCTGACTTGCATAGTCAGGATTTTTTGTTAGAGATAATTAGCAATGCTTTGATAGGGCAGTTTCCACTGGAAAGTTCAACTTCATTGTAATAGTAATGGAGACACATCAATAGCAATGTCCAAAGAGGCCTTGAAAATTACCTTATTTTTTGCGCAGTGGGTGCATGGGTCCTCGAAACCATAAAGAAAAAGTTCTAAAGAAAACTTACAAGCCAGTTTTAAATGTAGTCATAAAACCCAGTTATATTTAAAACTGCAGAGCTGTTCAGGAATATCTGGGAACAATTTGTATCTAAGCACCGGAGTATGAATCTAGAAAAAATCCAGTCCCTCTGAAGACCTTTTTTTTAAGTTTATATCAGAAATTAATAACTGACTCAAATATAATGAAGTAGGTTTGAGATTAAAAAGAACTAGAATTTGTTGCATCAGTAATAAGGCCATGTCATCAAATTGTTACAGATCAAAGCTCAAACTAGCATGTTGCCTGTACTAGCAGCAGTTGTAACTGCTTGAGCCGTGCTGTTCGTTTAAGGATAGTAATAGAGTTAGAAGAATTTTGGGGAGGTCTGCTGTCAGTGGTTGATAGAGATCGGTTAATGCTACTTGTGTCTGCAGAAAAAAAACCTGTCCAGAAGACTGAAGACTCATTTTGAGCTACTATTTGTAGGGAGAATATTTGAGGAGGATGAGAATCTGAAAACTAGATTTTCAGTCTTTGGGTTTCTCTGTATCAGGAAAGAGCTTCATCTTAGATGATACTAATATATGAGGTCAAATATTATTTTGTTTTTAGCATGCATTAGGAAAGTAACATTTAATATGTATTGATGGATTGAAGTTAACTGTGTTATTATTATATGGTTAGTCCCAACTCTAAAATAAATTTAACAGCATTTATTTAATGCATTTTATTATATTTGGCCTGTCCAGCTACTGGGGTCACTGGAAGAATATGACTAAATTTTTGCTTATAATTCTAAGGTTGCATTTATCATTATTTTTGCTAAGAATAAGGATAATACTTATAATTATTTTTCTACAGTACTAAGAACTATATGTCATCTTCTAAGACTATTCAGGTAAAGGTACTTTCCTACTTTATATCCTCACATAAGAAGAGTAGGAAGTAATATATAAAACAGTCTACAATTCCAAAAAAGTATGTTTCTGGGGGATTTTACTAACAGTTCCTGTAAACCAAGACTTGGTGGTAAATATTTCTTTGAATAAGACAGTCAGGTGGGAAGAGATCAGGCAAATGATAGGACATAGCACCGCATTTTTGCTCTGATTGGATAATCTCCATGGAAGTCATACCCATCAGTATTTATCAGATAAAACCTTTCTACTGTGTTACAAAAGCAGATCTCTAATATCTGCTGGACTTCTACTTCCATGTTCTTATCATTTGCTTCCTTCCAGATATGTTCTGGTGTGTTTGTTATTTCCTATTTTTCTTAAAGATATTGTTGAGCATCTTAATATTTTTTCTACCCAAATGCTTGAAAAGAGTGTTTAGTCAAAACAGCTGAAAATGCACTGTACTTGTAATGAGAAGAAACATGTTGAGAAGGCAGCTTATGTATATCATTTTCCTAAAATACAGGAAAGCTTCAGCATTTCTGGAGAAACTTCTCTAAGGTGGAGTTAGAGTCATCTTACACAGGGTGATTGAAGAAGTATTGTTCTATCCCATGGACTTGACATTTACAACTGAAAGTATTAGAAGTTGGGGGGGGGGGGGCGGAGAGAGAGATGCTTCTATTGCAGATGTTTTAACACATAATGCTGTTTTCCCTAGTATTTGAAAGTGACTGCTGCATACATCAGCATTTGATTAAGATATGGCCCTAAGTAGATCGCTCTTATATACCAAATGATCTATACATAGAAAATAAAACTTTCCTAATAACCTTTTGGTATTTTAGCATCAGCTAATTTTCTGCTGAGGAGAGCAGAATGTGATTAAGGCAACGGAAAACATTTTATGGAGTGACAGGTGGTCATGAAATTATATTAGCATTTAAATGACTAAAATGGAACCTTTCCTTTTCTGGTCTGAGAATGTCAGAAAGTGAAGAGTCAGGATTTGTCCTCTCTTCCCATTCCCCATGGGTTATATTTTACTTTAAAAACAGCTGTTAATTCTGTGTCACAAATTATGAAGGATTTAAAAGAGAGTGTCATGACTTGCTGTAGATACTGCTAGAAAACATTTTCCATCTGTGTGACATATTTTAAAAAAGCCCTCAGTCACTCAGAGAGCCAGCTTTGTGAACTTAATCAGATGTTTTTCTTCTCTTCTTAACTAAGAATCAACTCTAGGGAGTGTTAAGATCACCATGGTATTTATTTTAAGTGAGTGATTGAATGACTCCTGAGCTGCTCTTCTGGAAAATGAAGCAAAACCCTGCTTTAGAGGTCACCTCTAATTAGAGATCAAAAAATAACTGCAGATAACTTCATCAAAAATATAAATAACTAATCAGTACCAGTCCGGTGGCTTTGTTTTATAATTAGTCCCGTACAAAGGCTCCTTGAAGTCAGATGACAGTTGGATCTCCTGCCTCAAACTTCACAAACGAACCGATAGTTTCAAGCTGATGCTCCCTTTGAACTGCTCTCCCAGGATAAATTACTGATGGCCTAAATGTTACATTTACATTTATTATTCTCCATTACCAAGAACATGTGAAGCTGCAAAAGATTAAAGCGGCAATTACTGAAGTTAGAACATTGGAAATGAAGTTCAAACACCAGAAATGAATTTTTAGGAAAACAGAAAAGACAATTACTTGAGGCCAGTTTTAACTAAATGAAAGCAGTGACTTCTACATCAGACAGGACGTTTACAGATCATCATTTCTGTGTTCATGAGTCTTTGAATGAATCACTGGCAGCTTGTGCAGTTAGGTTCAGATATAGTCTGGCTAAGACCATGGTGGTCAGAAGGTTGACCATGAGCCCTGGACCGTGACAGTCTCATACTTCAAGGGAGGTAACAGCACTGGAGGGAATAAACTTGTTCTAGAAGTTGTTCTTTAAAAAAGATTTCATAGGTGTTACTGAAGTTGTTGATTATTGGGGTTTTTTTTTATCTTCGTTATCTTCCTTTTTTGCATTTTGTTGTCTCCGTTTCATAAAGTGCTGTTTTGTTCAGTTCTTTGGTTCATTGCCCTTGATAGAGGAAATGCAGTTCACTGAGTCGCATTCAGTTTAATTGAGTTTTCTCAAATTTAGGAGGAGAGGATGAAAAGAGGAGATGTTCAAAGAAAGAGCGAGGAATTGTTTTGAGCAAGTTTTGGTCTCTTTGCACTGTAATCCATCCCTGTGTCATCTTGTCATCAGCTACACCGAGAAGAAATTAATCTAGGTTCTGCGTCTTGAATGCAAGGCGTCAGGGCAGGAACTGCACCCAGCCTGCCTCGCAGGATGAAATGCACAGTCATGACAGGTGTAAATCTCTGCTCGAAACCTTCCCCAAAACATTCTGTGGCTCTGGACAACGTGACAGAAAAGGCACTTCTGCCTTTGCAGAGAGCTGCTGCTTGGGGCACGGGGGGAGCAGAGCAGTTCCCACGCCTCAGGCCTGTGAACAGAAAATGGGCTCGTGGGGTGCCTGTGCATTGCTGCTTGTCTGCTACATCTGCCTGCTGATGTGGGCTCACACAGCGGCCACTAGTGAGATTGTTTTTCAAACATTTCTCTTCACCTTTAAAATGATGAAATTAAGCTCCCATAGTTATTAAGAGCTAAAAATAATGATTTGATCATACTCTGCATTGTAGTAGCAGGCGCAGCAGTATATTGATCTGCACTGTGTCATATTATATTTACAATACGACCTGATCAATATGCTATTTCTGAACCTATGGTTCTTGCATGTATGAAATTGGGATATTTTATTGTAAGACTAATGCTTGTGACTGAGTCACAACAGTGTAGTCTAGGGTACTGTGCACAAGCTAGATGAAGCAATGAAAAGGTCAGCTTTGTACCTGTTCTTTTTCTTTAAACAATCTTGCAATTATTTTTTTTTTATGTCCAGTAAAAACAGAAACACCGGTGTGATAGGCACTGTATAAATGCAAGGTAAGAGATATCCCCTATCACACAGACCTTACAGTAAGTGCTGGCAGACAGACAAAAGCAGGAGGAGGAAAAAGATGACAGCAATGAAGTGACCTTGCTCAGGTCACCAAAAAGGTCAGCTACAGCTTTGAGGACAGAACACCTTCCTAATCCGGAGTATTGATCTATCTTACTATTTAATCATCCAATGATATAAGTGGAGGGTCTTGGTTTTTGCTAATACACATCGAGAGAATAATTTGAGAATATCAGTGGGGTTAAAGTGACGTTATGCTGAAACAGTGAAAAGAAATTCAGCATGTCATACGCAGCAGTTGTGCAGTTTCTCTTAGAGTTTTTATTGGGTATATTCTCTTTAAGGGAATAAAGTGCCTTATTCCACCTCCTGAGCCAACAATAACAGCTGCTTGAGAAACTCGGTCTCCAAAGGACTGCCAATGATGGCCAGAAATAAGAATTTAACAAAGAGAATATATTGCTATTGAGGGTCATGGTTGCAACTAGCATGGTGTGTAGATCTGAATGCTCCTAAAAGAGATAACAGAGTGATTGAACAGAGTATTTCATTTGCTCTCCATTCCAGTTCTAATAGGTAGGAAAGGAGATTGAGGCTAACAGTGATGCACTGAAGAAAAGTCTTTTGGGGACTCTTTTAAAAATTGATTTTGAAAGTAAATGCCCATGTGTGTATAAATATGTCTGTTTCTGGCTCGTCTGCCTTCTATTAGTTTCACTCGTATGAGTTTCAGTCAGTCTGTTTTATTGTTATGTTGAACAAATAATAATAGTATTAAGGTGTCAATTTAGGTTTATAAATTTGCTGTAACTTCTGAGACATATCTTAATTTTCTGAATAGCTGAAGCCATCTTTTGTGACTCTCTGTAGCTGTAAGCATATTTTCTTATTAAAAATCTCCACCTACTCCTAATGTACTCACTTAAAATTGCAATTCCAGGAGGTAATCAAGACATTAACATGATAAAATATAATGTGCTTAAAACACTTTCCATCAGCTTCAGCAGTCAATTCAGACCCTCCCACTTTATAATAGAGTAATCATTTTCCATTGTTCAGTACATAAAATAAGAGTTGTGCTTTGTAAATGGAGTAAACATGGAAAACAGCATTAAGAAAGTCTAGCTAGGATTGTGAAGAAACTGTCCTGAGATTGGTTGTATTATACCTAGAAGTTATTGTGCAGAAGTTTTTTGGTTTGTTGTTTTTTTGTTGTTTTTTTTTTTTTCTTTAAGTGCTGCAGAGCATTGTGCGGCTTTTTAATTACCTGCAATTTTGCATGCTTTCATTGCAACAGTATATTTTAAAAAGTCAAGTTCCTATGGAAGTTTCATTGACAGAGGTTTGCATCAGACCGTAGAGGAAGGGTACTGGAAATTCAGGCCTTGGAAACAGTGCCAAGTCTTCCTGTTGAACATAGGTTTCTGAAGTTCAGAGGAGCAGCAGATTTTGTGATCTTGAGTGAATTCCTTCTGACCATCCAAATTGCATGTGACAAACCTGAATCCAGATCAGTTTCTCTTCCAGAGTTCGAGTTTTCTGGTTTAGAAGATAACTCTGCCAAATGTATGAAGAATTCCAGATATTTGAGTGGGAAGAGTGGGGTGGGGAGGTATTTGAGCTTTGCTTGGTGGAACTGCAGTGTGAAAGCTACATCTAATGCCATGTTCCTGTGTTCAGGGCAAGTGTGAAGGTTCTGTTCCACACTGCTTAAAGCTGGCAACTAAATTCTAATTTCTTAAGAACTATGTCAAAGTCTACAGAAAAGTAAGAAGCATTTGCTATGTGCTTCTATGTTGGTTCATGGGTACAATTCAAGGTTAACACCAGAAGAATAAAAATGCATGACAGAATACAAATTTGAAAGGAGCTGAGAGACAAAAGTTGTGTGTATTTAAAAGATGATTTAAGCTATTGCCCTGTAACTGTGGATGCTGTTGGAAAACAGTCTTTCTGAGTGGTAAGTTTTTCTTTCAGTGTGGCTAATGAGCCTTTTTTCTGAAATAAGAATGTAAAGCTTCAGAAGCAACATAGCTGTAGAAATTCAACACTGCTAAAGAAATGTGCATAAGCTAAATAGGTTTAGAAAAGGAGGTATAAATCATTTCAGAAGAAAACATTTAGGAATGAAGAGAAGTTGTGGATGTTTGTATTTTTAAACAGTCTCTTTCCTAAATCACTCCAATTACTCTCTTAGACATTAACAGAAGTTTGTATAAACCAAAGTGCTATCATATAAACTATAGATAATAAAACCTAATAACTACCTGGCTCCAATATTAAACAAATACATGTTTCTGTTCCTGTTGATCGGTGTTTATTTTGTTATTTGATGTATTTGCAGAAAGATATTGTACATAAGTCATACAAGAACAAGACAGGCTAAACCCTGCTCATTTTAAGGAATTGTTTCAATTAAAATTAGCAGGACTGCTTAAGCAAATAAACATGGACGGTGTTTGGCACTAAAAGTCTTTAAAAACAATTCTAAATGGTATGGGGTAGAACCTCAGCTGGTATAAATCACTACTTCCATTAGCACCATCTTCAACAGAATTATGCTGATTTATACTTAGAGGATCTGACTGTCTATAGTTAACGCAGTAAAATAAGTTCTTTTCTTCCCATATCTCAATTTGTTTTCAATAAATGTATCAGAATTTAGACAAATCTGTGGAACCTGTGGTATTCTAAGATATTTGATTTCCATGCAAATATAAGAGATTAGGAACTTCAGTACCTAGGCCATAGATATATAAATTTATGTGCGTATATATCTATGTATATATAAGTATTAAAATTTACCATTTTCACAGCTGTAAAGAGGTCAGATGCCTGCTTCTAAAGGTCTAGCCAAAGGTTTTAATTAAAATAACTATATTTATACCCATCTTCTCTCATTAATCAAACAGAGACTTAAATCACCCTGTATAAATGATGTAGTGTTCTGAATTATTGAAACTGCAGAATATGTAATATTCTGAGTACAGAGCATCTTGTAGCATCAAAATTACAACATTATGTGTGCATGTGTGTTTTCCTACCTTACCATGCCTCAATCTCAGCAGAATTTGTGTTGTGGCGAGTGCTTTGAACTGCTTGGCATCTGACATAATGCAATTTAGAGGAAGCGTGAGAACTTTTTCCGTAACATGCATTGAATTGTCTGGAGCATTGTCATTGTCTAGAGCTTGGCATAAGCACAGTCCAGCAGTTTGAGAGAGCACTGCGTGTAAAGGTCTTGCCACTACTCTGATGTGTACAGCTTCCCATAGTTCTCTGGAGGAAAAATATCTGTTACACTGCACAGAAATCCTCAGTGCAGCTTAGTCCTCTCTATAACCTTAAAGAAAGTCTGTCAGATCTAAGACCTTAATTCTGGTTTGGGTTTTCTTCCTGGCGTTGTAATCTGTATCTTCTGCCTATTCCTTTCTCTGAAGATCCAAACAGTTGATTGTAAAGTGCTCAGAGGGTACGTGCATTAACTTTTCCACTTGTACACAAGATACCGAACTGGCCTCTGAATTCAGATGCTTTGTTGCAGAAAAGGTCAAAAGCCAAGTAAAACCAATTTAGATTTGACAGCTTTCAAGAACTGTCTTCTGAAATAGAAAGTAATTTATATTTTTTTTCCACTTTGATTAAATCTTTCCCTCATAGCATGTATTTTTCTGTATCTTTTTAAGTGAAAATATTGTCCATGGCGGAAGAGGAGCCCTTAATTTTATTTAGGTTAAACATACCTAGTTCTTCTTGGTGTTTTCTGACTCTGGAAAAGGGCAGATCTGAAAAGGCGGGTTCTGGGGAAGAAAAGGTACTCACCTGTAAGGGCTGGTAACAGATTAGGCTCTATAGTGTACCATTTCTTTCCCCTCACCAAAGGGTGATTGTGTGGGGAGAAATGTTTCAAGATACTTGAGCTGTTCCAGAGAGGGAAGACAAGTAACATTTCTGATGAAAATAGAAGAGTTGGTGCATCAGTCTCGCACGATGTTAAAAAAAAAAAAAAAAATGGGGAGTAAACAAACTACAAAAAATGATTTGGTGT
>VZTL01067163.1:42068-60906 GCA_013400535.1 Scopus umbretta | reverse complement strand
AAATTCTTGTCAGTCTCCTTCATGTCACAACTTTTATCCTCTCAGAGTTTTGTGAAAAAGGTAAGAATGGCAGTTTGCATTTAAACTGATCACATTAAGTAATTGTGCCGTACTGTAGTAGATGAAGTTTAATGTGCTTTTTAGCATGGCTTTGTATTCAAAGGGGAGGAAAGAATACACTGTCCTTTATTGCCGCAGTTTTGAAACCTCTCAGTAATGGTTGTTATTTTTTAATAAGGCTTTTCCAGATAGACTCCGTTTATGTGATTGATGAATTGGTAGCAAAGTGAAATTCTGGTCCCAGTGGATTCCCACTGGATTTATGGAGTCTGGGATTTCACTTGCAGTCTGTGTAACTCCAAGTTTGGTGTGGGACTCATACTATTAACTCTGAAAAGACAAAAGAAATGTTACAAATTTTAGGCTGCGGCTCTAGCTCTAGTGGTTCCCAGTTTTTCAACTGAGCATCATCCACAGGCATGAAATCTCTTTGCTACTGTGACTGCATTGCCCAAGATTCTCAGGTTCTTTTCTAAAATGATGGCTTAAGTGCAAATGTGGGGAACCCGCAACTACCACATTAGTGGACATTTCATTCAGAACAAACAAATTTGCATATACTGGGTTATTAACTTGGTGGGGGAGTGTAAGTTTCACACTTAGTGTTTTCATTTTTCCTTTTTAAACCAGATAGTTGAATGTGAAGAAACAGAGGAGCTGCAGAAGTTGGAACAGAGGTATGCTTTAAGTCTGCTCCACTCCTCTTTCTAGCTTTCACTGCAACCTGGGAATATTTTTTTTAAGCATAGTCCCATTAGAGTATTTTCCCCCAACGATACTTTTAATGTTGTCCTCAGCAACAAGCAACATTTATTATATGCAAGTTATTTGGGGTTTGTTTGGGGTTTTTTATATGATGTGGAGTTTGTTATTTCTGAAAGATTGCTCTACCCAATATCCACTCTTTCTGTGTTTCTGATAGTGCTCATTTACCTACTTGGCCATAACTATTATGCTATTGATGATGTAGTCTCTAAAAGAATTCCAGATTTTTAGCAACACACTTCATTTGCAGGAAAAAACAGTTATTCACAGGTGTGCCTATATTGGTGTAAGAAAATTACCAGTCATCAGAGATCACAGATGCAGTTATTGGGCTATAACAGCCAACAATGCAAAATTGAGGGTTTCTTTTGCAGAGGCTTAACTTTTATGTTTGTTCTAAGTGAAGAAGGGTGTAGGATTTATTTTAAATGCTGTGTTTCTTAAATGCTCATTTTAAAACATCTATATCCTCCTAGCTTGTTTTTGGTTTAGAGTTCCTAGGTAGAACTACTGTTGTATGTAGATGCTAATTTGGGGGTACCAGGTAGATTTCTTTCATGTGCATGATTGTTCTTATTGCCATAGCTTTTTGTTAATATGTAGCTGTGATCTGCTAGTCTCTCTGTTAGGTGTTTCATTTTCTTTTATTGTTGCTGTTTTGTGAAATGTAATGCTTTCCAGTAATAAAGTCGACTTCTTCAGTGTCCTTGTTACTTACAAAAAGATGCTTCCTTTCCATCTAGGCTACTAGAAGAAGTTCTCCACTATATAAACACTGTGGCATCTTCAGTGGAAGGAAATGTGGACAAGCCAACAGCCAAATTTTGGAGGGTTCTGCTTAACAAGTCCTATGATATGCTGGATAAAGTATGTTAGCAGTGGGACATTTCTGCTTTTGCTTATTAATATGATTATAATGTTTGTAGGATTTCTTGTTGGATTAGTACTAATCCTTATTGGATGGTCTGCAACCTGGTGCATCTTCGTTTGCTCATCCAACAACTTTAATAACTACAGCTAACAGCTTAGACAGGACAACCAGGAAAAAAAAACCAAACAAACAGGAGTGCTTATTTCCTCTTGATAGTATTCTGCTGGCTGGAAGCAGTCATTTCACTAGCTGGTGGAAAAGAATGCTTTTGGCAGCATTTCTCACTGTTAACTCATAAAATGATTTAACTAATGCTAATGGAACTGTTGTTTATTTCTACGTGGAATTCAAATGGAAAAAAAATCCTTATGCTTTTCTTTCTAATCTTTTTCTGATCAGAAGTGTATTTATAGAATTGGACTGGCTATCTCATTGCATGCTGTGGAGCTTACGACTTTTCATAACTTGGATGTTTTTGTTTTTTTTTTGCCTGTGAAGCGTATTCCAGTTATCATGATGTACATGCACAGGGCACTACCAGGAGTATTTTAGGGTAAGGAGGGATAGCTCGCCAGTGTAGACAAAAGGAATTGCCGGGGAAATCTCGGCGCTAGTGGATAACGGCTAGTTAGCAGCCAGTGAACGTACATTAAGTACCGTAACTGGAACCTGCTTTATTCTTTTGCTTGCCTCAGATACAGCGTTGCTAGCCTGTCCTCTCTTCTTTGATCCTGAAACCCATGTGGAAAGTTGAAGAGAGTTTTCCTGTCTTATTTGGAGGCTACTATGTCACAGTGCATGGAGAGCATTTATGGTATTGTTTTGTTTGTGTTTTCTCGTAGGTCAATGCCTTATTGCCAACAGAAACCTTCATCCCTGTAATTAGGGGACTAATGACAAATCAGCTCCCATCTGTGAGACGTAAGGCAATGGACCTTTTGAACAATAAGGTGCAGCAGCGCACAAGGTGGCAGAAGAGCCAGGTGAGGCAAAGTGGTTGAACTCGGTTCCTTCAGCAGAAGTACCCGGGGAGAGACTGATGTAGAAGTGGTTTGCTCTATGTAAAGACATCAAGTACCAGTGCCGAGTCTGACAGACAGCTCTTGAGGAGTGAGATGTAGGCCGCCTGTCCATAGTTACCTTGCAGGTTCTGATCTAATTGTAAGTCTAATGTGTGTGTTCTCTTGTCCTCTTAGATCCTGCAGCTCTTGGAGCTAGTTCCTGAGCTCATTGCTATTGTGCAGTGTAGAAGAAAGGAGGAAGAAGAGGAGCAAGCCATCAACAGGCAGACTGCTTTGTTCAGCCTCAAGCTGCTCTGCAAAGGTTTTGGCACAGAAAATCCAGTGCCATTTGTACCTGTTCTGAAAACTGCCATTGATCTGATTTCTTCAGAGAAGGAGGAAAAGAATGTGATGGGAAGTGCTTTGCTCTGTATAGCTGAGGTCACCTGTACACTGAAAGCCCAAGCAATACCTCAGCTTCCAAGGTACTGTTGGGTTCTTTTTAACAGAACCAACTGCAGCAGGAATTAGTTATACTAAAAATGCATTACTGAAGGAATGCTGATAAGGCCAAGTGGCAGGCTGCCCACGTGTGGTTTTGTGTAGATAAGAATAAAGGTATTCGTAATGCTTGAAGGTACTTCCTGGTTGTAGAACTAAGAACCTAGCAGCAAAATTGTAAGAGTTTTATAATCAGTAGAGTTCCTTATGGAGAGGCAGTCTGTATGGGTTTAGAAAAGCCAGTCCGTATTCCGTATTTTTACTGTAGAACAGATTGCATTTAAAAACACGAGACCCAGTACAGTTGGAAACCCTGCATGTTAAATTATTGTAGTCTCCCTATTCATGAAGTATTCAAGCACCTAACTTGTTGTTTGTAAGGCTGTTTTATCTCATTACAAATACAAGTTTCTTTAAACTAAAGGTGGGGCTTTGAGCAACGTGATCTAGTGAAACATGTCCCTGCCTATGGCAGGGGGGTTGGACGGTGATCTGTAAGGATCCCTTCTGACCCAAACCATTCTATGATTCTGTGATTCTAAACCTAATATCCTTTGTTAGCTTTAGAAAAATGAAAAGAAATACAGCAGAAGAGCCCAAAATACTGAGTTTTCTCAAATACACATGGAAAAATCCATGTGAATATTGTCCCTGCAGGCTTAACAGATGGATTTCTGTGATTGGAAATGTGCCTCCGAATTGTCAGTGGTTTCACCTTTCTGTATTTACGCTTGCTTAATCACAGGCTGATGCCGGCACTGTTGAAGACTTTAAAAAACAAGAAGGAGCTGGTCTCCAATGAGATTTACTTGCTGAGTGCCATCACAGCTCTGCTGAAGGTTGCAGAAACATTACCGCACTTCCTTAGTCCTTATCTTTTGGATTGCTTGCTGCAGGTGAGCCATTTCACTCCTACAGATATGTAAAGGGGGACAGGATCTGCCCAGTTCCAAAAGCAGCCAGAGAGATTATTTTTTTCTCTCTGAAACTGAAGGAGGAGTGTGTGCCAACTATGTGGAAGGTCATAACGTATTACTCTTCTACTCACCTTCTTATGCAGATAACTGAGAAACAGAGTAAAAGTGTGTACTCTAGGTGAGTAGGAAACTCCTCCCTCTGACAGGCTGTAGTTTGCCTTTTCAGAAAGGGAGATGAATCCAAAGGGATCATTCTGTAATATCCAGGATCTCACCAAATGTTTCTGTTTAACGCTGTAGTAGGGCAATTCTGACCCCCTGCCACTCACATGCCCATTTTTTAAGTGTTGTCTTTTGAAGGCAGCGAAGCTCTGTACACAGACATCCCAATGTAAGGTGCCTCAAGTGGTGCAAACAGCAAAATTCCCATCTGACACTTGGAACAGACAACTAATGCAAAATAAGTTCCTGAGTTGTTTTAAGTATGCCTAACTTCTGTTGGATTTCCTGACAGGTTGTCCGCTTGGAAAAGACTGTGGTCGAGTTTGGTCCTTCTTCCCAGATAAGCTTACGCATAACATCATTGAAAACTATCCTAGCGACAAGGCTTGCTCCCCGAATACTCTTGCCTGCAGTTACAAAGTGTTACAGTGAAGTGGCAAATACCCGGAAAGTAAGGATTTTTTCATTCTCTTGAATGGTGATTAAAAAAGGAGGGAAAACAGAAACAAGCAGTGCAAAATTTGCTTCAACTGTCCCGGCTGTGTCGCCTCCCAACCTCTTGCCCACCACCAGCGTACTCACTGGGGCAGCAGAGTGAGAAACAAAGGAAGTCTTAACGCTGCACAAGCACTGCTCAGCAATAGCTAGAACACCGGTGCGTTACCAACGATGTTTTGGTCACAGATCTAAAACAGCACCGTATGAGCTGCTATGAAGAAAACTAATTCCATCCCAGCCAAACCCAGCATGTATCTCTCTATATCTCTGTTTTCTGTTGTACCGCAATGGTGATTCAGGAAAGTTCGACCTGGGAGAAATGCACCAGTTTAATGTCCTTAGCATGTTAGATGATGAATGCTTGAGAGATCATCCCGTTCATAAAGGCCTTGATTTATCTGCTAGGAACTTGAGTCACAGTTTTCATCTAGGCTTTGCTCCTATCTCATAGGTGCAAACCTTTCAGACTTAACTGGTATCTCCAGGATTGCAGAGGGGAGACCAAACTCGTTTCAGGAATCCTACTAACTTAACACCCCCAAAAGTACAAGAAAAAGTTTATTTATTTTATCGACAGCATTTTAATGGGTAAACGCATGAAGTGCAAAAATCCAGTTTCCTTGTTATGTTTCTCAGTTACTTTCAGTATCACAGTTGCCTTTGCATTGCGTTGCTTTTGTTTTGGCAGAACTGCCTGGGTCCACTTATGAACATTTTGAAGGAGCACATTGTTGGTATGGAGAAGGAGCACCTGATCTCCCATCAGTCTGAGCTGACGGCATTTTTCATGAAAGCCCTGGACTTCCGAACAGAGCATGCCCAGGTGACTTGTTTGGGAGGATGAGCAGAGGCAGCTCAACCTCTACATGCTAATTCTATTTGTTTTAAAAAATATTAGCAGTTTCCACTGCATGTGTGCTCTGAAATTCTGGGTATCAAATATTCTGTTGTGGAATTGTTCTTGGGGTAGAAACATTACGATTAGGTATTTAGTCTGAAACAGACAAAATGTGCTTTGAAAGCTCAAATTCTTGCATTTCAAACTTGGAATTATGTTTTCTAATTTTTCTAGGATGATTTGGAGGAAGTTGGTAAGACAGAGGCTTACATTATTGATTGTCTAATAAGTATGGTTATGAAACTTTCTGAGGCTTCTTTCAGACCCCTCTTCTTCAAGGTAGGAAGCTTACATATAATTAATCTGCATCAGCATATTTGTATTTTCCAGTGCACAGACACAGGAAAGAGCTGATCTGCCTTTCATTTTCAGCTCTTCGACTGGTCCAAAACAGAGTCTACCCTAAAAGACAGACTGCTGACATTCCACCGAATAGCAGATTGCATTGCAGACAAGCTCAAGGGTCTCTTCACCCTGTTTGCTGGTCATTTAGTGAAGCCATTTGCTGAGACAATGAACCAGGTCAATATTTCAAAAACTGGTAAGTGTCCAGTTACTAACTACAGAGAGGCAGTGGAAGGCTAACTCGTAACCGCTGAAAGAGGTTAATTGCTGAAAGTTTAGTCTTACAGGATTTACTTCACAGCACATACCTCTCATTTCTGTCTTCTTTCTCTCATAAATAAGGCATCTTTCTTATTCTGATAGAACCAAAGGACATTTTTCATCCGTGGGCTCTGGGCAGCCAGTACAAAGTTGAGACCAGGTGAAAATTTTCAGTGTCAGTCCCAGTGAGTTCCATGAGAATGAAATTGTGTGGAAAAAGGGTGACTTGTTTCCGTTTGGGGTTGTTTGGGGTTTTTTTTCCCTCCATTCATTGACTTCTCCAACACGCTACCTGCTATATTCAGATTCCTTTGCTTTCTTGGCAAAAACGGGTATTACTTTTTTTGTATGCGAAACTACTTGCCCATCCCATTTGTAGTGACCTGAAGAAATTCTCCATGTCCACAGGTGCTATGGTCAAGCACTTTTCCTGTAGCCTATGGCTATTTTATCCCCAGCTGACTGTGGACAGCAGTGGCAGACCTAGGGCGTTAGCTAAAATCCAGATAACTATTGCATCCGCTTTATTGTTCTGAGTGATGAGTACATAATTACTATTAGTACATCCTTTAACTATATTCACAGACTAACAATGTTTGTGTCTTGTGGGGAACTTTTGTATTTTCATTTTTTTCATTTTTTTTTTTTCCTTCTCCTTGACTGATCTGTAGATGAAGCTTTCTTTGACTCTGAGAATAGCACAGAAAAGAGCTGTCTGCTGTTGCAGTTCACCATTGACTGTCTGCACAAGCTCTTCCTGTTTGACACCCAGAAGTTCCTGAGTAAGGAAAGAGCAGAAACCTTGATGATGCCTCTGGTTGACCAGGTATTGACAAAAAACAATTCCTAGCTGGGGATTTGCCCCCCCTCCATTCTTTTTTTTTAACTGTCAGGCCTCAATCTTCTCCCTGAACAAAAAGGGAGGAATTAATTCATTGTATTTGGGCTACAGACAGTATTAACCGCTTTGACTAAGGTTCTGAATTACTCATTTTTTTTATCCTCTTTCTAAACATCTTCATTCCGTAAGGTTCATGCATGTTGTGGAGCTCTTGCACTCCCACTGATGCTCTTTGATGTAACTCTGGAGTACGTGAAAGCTAAAGCTAGAAGAAATGCTTTTGACTGGGTTTATCCGAGCCTGGATCTGTCTGATAAGCTTTTTACTTCCACAGCTAGAAAACATGCTTGGAGGAGATGAGAAGTTCCAGGAAAGAGTGACAGCACACCTGATACCCTGCATAGCTCAGTTTTCAGTGGCCATGGCAGATGATTCCCTTTGGAAACCACTGAACTACCACATCCTGCTGAAAATGAGGCACACCTCTCCTAAGGTTGGGAGCCACCAGAATTTGAACTGGTTTTCTTTGTTGCCTTAGAAAATGGGAATAGTGCCCCAAAACCCAGAAGTGGATTAGCCAAGTCATTGCTAAAATACTAGCCTAAATTAAAACACTGCTATTGTACTGTGCTACTCCCAAGTTCTAGAGAGATGTATACAACACAGCCTTCTGGTCTTACTGTAAGCAGTCGATATTCCATGCGTGGATGTCTTCCATACTGTGTGGTTTGGGTTTTTTAAAGATTTGGTAGCTGTTGGAGTAAGAGCTAACCTGTTCGTGTGTGAAGAAAGGGGCACTTCAGAGGGGGAACTGGAAGACAGTTATCAACCTTCAGACCTGTTTATTATATAGTTTTGTCAAGACTCTTGTTTGACAGGTTGTATGTATTCAGGAGGAGTACTTGGTTTTTCATTGTATTAAGTCCATCTGATACAGTGGAACAGAGTGGCATTGCAACAGGAAGTTAAAGACCTGTATATGCAATAACGTCCAGCAACACAACCTGCTTCTTGCAACCTGTTTTTCCTTTGACATTATCTTAACCCAGATACTGAGATATAAGTTAGCTTAAAACTAGTAGGGAAAGCTAGTTTACAGACTTATATGGACAAAAGGCAGGATGGGGAGGGGTGGGGAGAGAAAACAGGGAACTGTACTATAATGTTTGTTTCCTTACAAAGATTATTGTTTTGGTTTAGGTCCGATTTGCTGCTCTACTTGCTTTGGTAGAAGTTGCACAAAAACTGAAGGAGAACTACCTGATCCTGCTACCAGAATCTATTCCGTTCTTAGCTGAGCTCATGGAAGGTAATGTTCTAAAGTGACATTAGTGAAGGCAGAAGACTGGCCTATGACCAAAAAACAATAAGGGCCACTTATTTCAAAGACTCAGACAGGATGATTGCTTTAACTGCTATAAATCTTCTGACTTGCTATACAGTAGCTTACACTGTGCAGGATGCAAACTGAAATGGAGTATATCCAACACACCCCTAAAGTTCAGTTAAATCACAGTAGTTTCTTCAGTGTTAAAGCCTGTGCATATCTCCCCAGTTGCATTATTTACAGTAGAAATAATTTGCCCGAGTCAGTGCCAAAATATTTTTGAGTAATTATTTCATACCTGGTGTTTGAAGACAGTTCTAAGCCTTGATGAGTGATAAAGCCTTCCTAGGATAGCCTTGCAATTACTGTTGTACTTAATTCCTGCTTGCTTTCTTTTTCTAGATGAATGTGAAGAAGTTGAACAGCAGTGTCAGAAGACAATTCAACAACTGGAGGTCATTTTGGGAGAACCGCTCCAAAGCTACTTCTAAATTTATCCCCTTTGTTTTCAAGTGTTGTCTGAATCACAGTAGCTTCACACATACAAGTGTTGTAGGCAAACTGTCATACTAATTTTTATCAGAGCTAAGATCTTAACTTTTTAATAAAATACTGTAAGAATCTACCTTTTATCATTTCTGGATGGTCTAGGGCCTGACTTTTCCTTAACTGCTCTTAATAGTGCCAACACGTGAGACTTAATTCCACTGTGCTTGGGGTATGCAGTTACTGTCCCTGCAAAAGGGGCTGTCATGCTACAACGTAAGCATGGTACGCACTGCAGTCCCGAGAAACTGCTTTTCTCTCACTTTTGGGGAAGTAAAAAGTAACCCCACTGAAGATACTGAAAAGGAAGTTACAAGAAACCAGGATTCATATAGGAGCTAAAGCTGGTTTTTAGTCTTTAGAGGCTGCTACTGGTAGCTTCTTACTCACCTGAAGATCAAGAATAAATTGCTTGCTAGGTTAAGGAATTTACCAAAAAAACTCACTGTCTGTTTTGCACCTGGAGGTATGCTGGTTCATTACACTGCTAGTAAGAAAGGCACTCAGGCTCTGTAAAGTGTGGTTTCAAATGCAACTGGTTAGAACTAGCGCCATCAAGAGGATAATCGTAGATCCCGCCTGCAGAAAGGTGACCCCATCGTGGTCATTCATGCTCTAACAGGATTTTCTTAAAAGAAAGGAATTATTAATCACGTCTGCTGTCAAAACAAAAAGGATGTTCACATGGGAACCTGCTGCTGAATGCTGAGATAAAGGCAAGGACACACAAGTGCTGCAATTGTCATTACCGAGCGAGAGCTGCCTACTGGCTCCTCCGTTACAATCGGCCAACTAAGTTCATCCTGCGGCCAAGGGGTATGTACAGCACAACACTGTCCTGAAGGCCACGCCAGCACAGCCGAGGCCGAGGCCTGCTCGGGTTAACTGGTCTGTGGGTCGCCAACTCCTCCATGGGGAAACGCTCCTCCAGTCAGGATCACTATGCCACCTTGGAGATACTGGTAAGACAGTAAGTGAAACAAGAAAAAACAGAGACCAAAAAAGGATCACGGCTACATAGCTACCTTGGAGAAAAGCAGAGTTCACAAGTGGGTTTTTTTTATTTATGTATTTTATACATTAAATCTGGTAATTTATCTTAAACAGTCTTTCAGGGTACATCTTATTCTTGAAAGTGCCTCATTCTTTTAGCAGGTATTAAGATAAATAGGAACATCCCTCAGGCATGTATTGACAGCCAGTAGCAACTTATTTTTAAAAAGAGTATAAAAATTAAGACTGACATTTGCATGGCAAGACCGATTGAATAGGAACAGCTTGTTTCAGATAGATAGTACCTTAATACAAGACTGAAAAAGGATTCATTTTCTGTTACACTGCTGAGCATCCAAGTCTCAGCTGAAACCCTGCCTGGAGGACCTGGATCCACAATTTTTTTAAAAATGAAAAACACAAACTTCTACTTCAGTCCCTGAGCAATCTCAACTCAATCAGGAGCCATTTCAGACCAAACAAGCTTTCAAAAGTTCACACAATTGGAACCAGCTCAATCATTTGCATTTGGTTCACTTTGGAAAACTAAAAGCTAGAAATGCTGCTGTGTATTTGATTTAAGCCACTTCTAAGCAGAAGGTGATAACATCATACGTGTCAGAGAAGGTACTACTGCAGCAGCAGGCTAAGAAGTAGGATCAAATCCCTCCTTGCCTTTTGCTAAAACTGATGGGTCAACTGCTTGCTTAATCCAGCCTCAGTAAAAAGGTTATAGTTGCTAATATAAACTATGAAGCACAAGAGTATATTTCATAATTCTATTTTAAATGAATTATCATTGTCCCTTTTGGGGTGGATAACCGTGTCTTCAGATCCTGCTTCGGTCTCATTTCTACTTCACGATATTGAATGTACGCTATCAGGGAATGCTGAGTAGTAGTTTAACTTAAACACAGTGAGTGCAATTGTTAGACACAGGATGATGCAGCATTTTTGTATTGCTAGGTTCAGTAACACAGGAGATTTATCTGAGCAAACACTTACTTAGCTTGCCAGGATACTGTAAACTAGAGGAAGATTTCGTCTCGCAGTTAGCAGTTCTGGTACTCGCCTAACTCGGAGAGAGGCAGATGCAGAAGCCTAGATAGATAAAGGCAGGCTCAAAGCGAGTCAGCACCTATTTGTACTTGACAAGGAGGCACTGTCATTAGAAGAGGTTTAATTCTTTTAGTACTGATTGAAAAGAACTACCAGCTCCTGACGTCTAACAATTGAACATCTCCTGTGACTTCCACTATGTTGATCTTTTCAAGTTGTTTAAAACGATACTTGTACTCCAGAGTGTGAACACCATTAACAGCAACTTTGAACTGGTGGGCATCACAGAAAATGATCAGCTGAAAAGCAAGAAGAGAAACAGTTAAGTTTTAAGCTCAGGTAAGACGTGAAAAACAATCTGATGATCTAGCCTAGACTCGGGCAAGCCCTGCTTCTGTTCCTAAGAATGTTTCATGCAAAAGAAGCATTTAAAGAAGTGGAACTTCAATAAAATTCATAGAATCACAGAATAACTCAAGTTGGAAGGGACCCATAAGGATCATCGAGTCCAACTCAATTCACTTTCAATTCACTGTTCTGAGCACAGGCTGAATTCTTGCAACTATTTAAAAAGGAAACGGTCATTAAAACCAAGCCAAATCTCTGCTCCCTATAGTCCCAATTAAGCCTAAATATTCTCAAGACATTAAAATGCAGGAATGGTGGTTTTATTTAAATCTGTTTTAGTGACATGACATTTAAGCACCACTGCTAAACCTTTTGGCAGAATTACCAGTCTGAGCTATGTTTCAGTTAATCTTACCTCAAAGTACATCCCTGGACTGAAAGGGAAGTTGGCAACTTCCTTTTCTTCTTCTCCCCAGCTGTCATGAAGGTATGAGTTTCTTACAAAAACTTTATTTTTCACTCGGGGATTCAGATGCAATGCAATGTCCGTTGAGTCACTTAATTTCAGATTTATTGCAAAGCTGGAAGACATTTTTTAAAAGTTTACTAAACCAAGGGTTTATAAACATGACACAGTAGTCTCCGCTGTCTACCAAGCCCTTAGCCACTACTCATAACTGTTACAGAGCCAGGGCCATGATTCGCCTGAAGAACCAAGCAGGCAGTTCACATGCATTTGTCTCCTTCACACAGAAACCTTTGCTGAAGGCAGCAAATGTAGGACATGACCCTGCCAGATCTGCTTCCTCACTCTCCGCTTTCTGCTCATGTCTCTTCAAGGTGGTATTGAGCCAAGCAGGCCACGTGCTGCTCCCCTACTGCACCAGGAAGCAGTGTTCTCACGGAAACATACAGTGCTACTTGCTCCACCATCTCTTTCTCTTAACTCGGGCAGTGGAGACTGGGAGGCTTTGTTTCACCTAAAGACATTATACTCTTTCTGCCAACAAACTGCTTAGACTCTAAGGAAAAGTTTGAGGATTCTCTCCATACATTTAAGACTGGTGGGACACCATGCATACCAAGTGTTACTTTGCAGGCAGCGTAGCTCTGTCCAGGCTGAACTCTGCAGCCTCAGACATGTCCACAATGCAGAGCTCTTAAAGGGGAGCTCTGCAGAAGAGTGGTCAGAGGGAAGAGTTTTTCAAATTCAAATGAATGCTTCAACCTGTGGCAAAGACCTCACTGCATTTGAAGAAGAAATATCCCTACCCCACAAATTAGCTCCAGCTGTGAGGTTATTTCCCTCCTTTGAGAAGCCTAGAATTGCTTAGTCCAAATAGAAAATACAGCAAGCTTCCAAGCTGTGAAGTCCTCTTTTCCACTGAGAAAAATGAACATCTACAACTGTGTGAACTGAATGAAAGACACTAAATAACTTACAAACTCTGTAAAAATCTCTACGTTTCAAAGGACAAACACAAAGAGCAGACAATCTGCAATGCTTTAACTTTAAACACCCAAAAGCCTCTTCATGCTTAAAAGCGGTACATTCAGCACTTGAAACGTGCCAATAAGCTTTTCAAGCCAAAAAGCAGGAAAACAAATGCTACTATCCAAGTATTAATTATTCTGTCCAATTTGAAGTCCATTCAAAATTTGTTGATGAGATTTCCAGACCTTGGGTTCCAGTATTAAAATGAACTGAGCGCTGTTCAGCTGCAGGGAAGATGTGTGCTCTGAGGAAGCAGCATGCGCAGTATAAAAAGCACGCTTCTCATCATTTGCACTATTTGCTTCATTCTTAGGCATGTTTCTGCAGAGCCAAACCCACCCTTCAAGCAAAGGGCATGCTGAAGCACAGACATTTCCTCTGCTCCATTTTGACCGTGTTGCGCTCCCCCTTTTTTCTTCCCCCCGCCCTCTTTAAATCATGTAGGGAAAAAAACTTCTTTGCAACCCATTGTTCCTAATTTGCTCTCAAAATTATAGCTCATACTCCCCTACCAGCTTTCATCGCTCAGTTGTTGTCAGTTAGGCACCTTCATGCTTCTGCAGTCCCCAAGAAGGCCGTCCGAGAAGTATTCAGAGAAACGTCGTAACATGCAGCATTTGAGCACACCAGCAAGCCATCCAACTCACTCATTTTCCACCTACTTCAGCCAGTTCCCTTACTCTTGGATCTCTTCAGAATAAAAGCTGTCTTTGCACGGTATGTGCTCACAAGCCTTGCACAATGGAAACCCTGAACAGACACGCAATCTTGTGACTGATGCAGATTTAGTAGGCAAGACACTCAGAATTTACATTCACTTTTCACAGTGGAGCTGCTTTTTTAAGTCCTCTCTAAAGCGGTATCCTGCAGGTTCCTGAGAAAATGGCACCGCGGTTTCGGATGATTCCAGATGCAAAGTTGCAAGTGAGTAAGGATATACTGAGGCAATGGAAAAGCCTACTCATTCTCAAGAGTAGCTCAGTTAAATAGCAGAAAAATTCAGTAACACTTACCTCTTTGGGTTTTTATTCACTTCTCCTTTAATGGCAACTGTGCATCCTGGACGAAGCACAGTATCAAGTTTCCCAACGTAAGGAACTCCCTGGAAGTACACCACCAGTAAAAGTTTTGACTGTGACTTACTTTTTCCAATATACAAGCTAAGCTTTACTATGGCAGAAAGCAATTTGGCCTATGATTGCAAATCTGCACTTATAGCTAAAGTTATTCCTACCAACATGTTCTGGGATAATAATACTACAGCGGAAAAGTGACACCAAGATAAGCATATCAATGTGTTGAGTTTTTCTTTAGGCTACCACCCTTGGTTCAAAATAAACATTTAAAACAACTTCTGCCACCACTAATGGTGGAAGGACAGGAAGAAGGAGGGGAAAAAAAAGTAAGCACAAAACTCCCTGCACTAATTTAAATTTGCATCTCATAACTATTCAGACACAGACATCCTGACCTCTCCTCTCTGAAAGCTTCAGTTATGCTTTAAAGAATAAGACTCATGCCAAGTGTGTAGTCCCACAGTTGTACAAGTAATGGAAGCAGAGTCACTGAGTATTCTGTCCTCCTGGCACTAGTTCATAACGATAGACAGTGCAAGTATTTTACTTGCCTTTTTTTTTTGTTGCGTTAGAAGTTATATTGATCAAGGAAAAGGAGTGAATGCACAATGACTTCACCTTTATTTTTTTGTTGGAAGTCCACCACTTGCAAATGACAATATTGCACGTTATTTCGTTTTGAAAAGAAGACTGAAGAAAGCAGACTGCCAAGTGACAAGGCAACTACAATCATGGCACTCACTGCAACTTCACCTTCTCCACAAATTCTATTCATATATATTCCTGGCTTCCAACCTCTTTCAGCTCGAGCACGGTCCTTACTCCAGCCTGGATACTGTTCACCTGTACAGCTTTTGGCAAAAAGGCGAGCACTCACTCTGTCTATGCTCCATGCAAGCTGGGTGCAGGTTCCAACCCTAAGGCACAACGCTTGCATACGGCCACCTGAAGTGCGTACAGGGTAAGCGCGGATCTGTCAGCAAGAGGAAGCTATAGCCAGACAGGTTCTGAGATTTTAACGTGATTTGGTCCTTTAAAACTTCAGGTACCTCACTTTTTATTTCTCTGTTTATGGCTGTGGGTGCTGGCTTTTCTAAATGATTTAACAAATAGTCTCACTTTTACCAGCAGCAGCAAGGAGGATTACTCTCTACAAAACCTCACTGATGATCATCTCCCAGTAGATTCTCAATTCCCTTGTTCTGTGCATGTTTTTCGATGAATAACCAAGATGTTTTTATTTCAATTTTTTTTTTACTCTTCACATTTGCCACAAGTCTACATAAGACACTTACAAATTGTGAACCATCTGGCATTTCCCCCTACAAGAGAAAAAAAAAACATTAACTAGCTTATCAGACAGCAGGGACATTCATTCAACCTTTTACAAACATACGTACATTTTCTGTGTTTATCTTTGTTACTCCTAGAGGTGATGGCTGAGAGCCTTGTAAAGACTGCAGAAAGAGAGATATTTAGATGTCACTGCTAACATCACAGCAGATTAACATAAAATTGGTTTAGAACCATGTAAGGATCTGTGCTGCTTTGAAGGGCGAACTGTTACTGTGGAAATCTAGGGCTGTGGTAAAGAAAAAGACATCCAAATCCCTACAAACCAAGGAAAAGCCCTGCAGATCAATTGCTGAAGCCAAATCAAGATTTCTAAAGACCACCTCATTACAGTTTGAATCTTTACTTAACAGCCTGAGCACTGTTAACCCCTCAGCATCTGAGGGTACCCACTGAGCTCTCCTTGCTGGGGTAGGAATACCAGCAGGGCAGGCCCACGCAGGGGACCTTGGGATTCTAAGCAGTCCCCTGCAGCCCTGTCCCTTCCCACGAGAAGGACAGATGAGCAACATGGCCTTGCAGAGATAGGGTTCCAGCCTAGCCATGGCAGACTGGGGCTCACAAAAGTCTGTACATTGGCTTTGCAAATGATCAGTGAGTAGACATACCTTTAAAGCTTAGACCCCGTTTTGTTCAGGCCCAAATCTCCACCTTCTATCAACACACTTAATAGTCTGCTGACCTGAGTTAGACCTAACATTTGGCAGCAAGAGACCCAGGCTTTGCCCACAATGTAGTGAAGATGCGGCAGAAGAGACGCAGAATATTACACAGGAGTAGGTAGGCTGCCCGAGTGACTGGCAGGAAGAAAGGGAAAAGGCATTCACCTTCTGAATCTCCCTGGCATTTATCGCCTTCCATTTCTGCTCTAAAACTCTCACCCTTCCAGAGCAGAAGGATCTCTCCTTCTGCAGAGGGGAAAACGTTGTTCAACTCCTCCCTGTTGGTTTACTTTCTCTAGCAGACCTGGCAGCTGAGAGGAAGGACAGCACTGCCTTCACTTTAAATTCACTGCAGTTTGGTCCAAGGGCAAGTCAAGCCACAAAGCCTTCGAGAAAGGACACCTCTTCTCACCCCCCAGAAATAAACATACACTCCTACTTACCAGTTCATTCAACAATTCAGTCATTCTAGCAGGAAAAACAGGGTTATGTGCACAAGCAGTTCCAGCTGTGGCTGAACTTGGCATTTGGAAGCCAAGCAACAAGTTCTAGCCATGGCTGAACTTGTCACTTAGAAGCCCTGAATACTGAGAATTCATTTGGGAGCTCTGCAATATTTGAAAAGTCTAATGCATTCCTAGATACAGTATCCAACCAATTCTTCTACCATCTGTCCTGTTAACTTTGTAAGCTGTGAACTTTGTCACCCTTTTGCCCCTAACCTCAAGACTAAAAACGGGAAGACAGAGATCCCTACATGAGACTCACATGTTGAAATGTGGGGGCTGGGGGGGAAATCTTATTACTGACACTAGCCTGCATAGCTACTTTTCTTTACTTCCTTTTTACCATAAATCCCACTCTGTAGTTTAGCAAGACAGAAAAAAGGAATTGAACAAGTCAGCTGGCTACATAACTTACATTAGAAACAAAATCTACAGTTTTGATCTGCACTTCGCCATATATTCCAAGAGTATCTATTCTTTCAAGGCTAATTCTGTGGTTGTAGAGCAGCAAGTGCTTCTTGTTTACCGTCACCTAAGGAGACAGGAAATAAAATAGGAAAATTGTATTAAACATACATTACAAGTAAAGAGACAAGAAACAAAACAGGAAAATTGTACTAAACATACATTACACCAGCCATGTATCAAATTAGATGCATGTATCTCTGTTTTACACCAGTTTGGTACAGAAGCAGGAAGTGTCCAAGAAATTTCTGAGCAACTAAGTTCAGCTTATCCATGATTCAGGCTCTCTTTCTGTCACTGTGAGGGAGATTTATTTGCCTACTCTAAAATTTGCATTTCACACCTTCTGTTTTTATCACCTAATCATTTACCAATGTGGTATTAGCAACCCGATAGAATCTATTATTGCAGTCTAAGAGAGCAAGACAAATACACCTCACATGTTTCCTCCAAGAGGATTGTCCTACACTAGTCACACAACAGATTTATCCTAAGGTCAGCCCTTTGCACATAAGAAAGGAAGGGTGGAGTAGCCATTAGCCACAGCAGGAAGTTAATTGCCTACTCATCCAACTTGGGAGCAATACAAAATTAAAGGTCCGATTTACATAGCATCTCTTTAAAGAAAAGCTTCTAAACTTTTCTGTAGTTAGACTATACCTAGGCAACAGAGAAACCAAGGCTTCCAACTATTTATTGTAAGAATACAAAATACTTCTCTTTTATCGGCCTGACAACTGGCTACGGATTGGATAAAGAATCGACCCAGACTCACCTGAAATTTATCTTTTAAGACCATGATGACAATCTCAAATGACTTCCCTTTTTGAAAGGGCATCTCATAAGTGATCTCCTCCCAGCCCCATTTTTCCCTCTCCAGCGTGTTGCAAACAATGCGGCCCGACCTTTTGAAGCGGGGGTTGAAATGAAAGGCCACATCAGCGCGAGGCTTTATGCTGCTGCCACACTGTAAATCCACCTGGAACCTAATCATAAAAATAAGACAAACCACATTCAGCTCAGTCTGTCAAGAAACCACCTGAAAGTTCAATACACTTGTGTTCTACTGTGAAGCCTCAGAACAGACAGACACAATGAGTGTTGTTGGATAAGGAAAAGAAACCTAAACATACATTTGCCCGACTCCTACACATTTGTGAAGGGCTGTCCCATGATTTATTGCAATGAATTAAAATATTCAAGTATTTATTTAATGGTCATCATTCATACCATGTAAGCTCCTCACTGTGTTCACCACCATCCCTCTCATCGTCTTCAGTAGAATAACCAAATAAATCCATGCAAAGTCAGGGAACAGAACTCCCATACTGAGCACATGCACTAGTTTACACCTCCTCATCCCAGTTTAAGTTAATTCCTTCACACAACACATTCAGTTATCAATTTTGGCAGTCTCAGATAACCTCTTTAGACAGACATGCTACGAGAGGGGAAAAAATTGCCAAAGCAGACAAAGCAAAAAGAGAGAAGAGTGGATCAGCAGAAAGCAAAACATCAGTTCATCTTCCACTTCTCATCACAAAATTTGCATTAACCATTTAAGGCTGTATTCACTCTGATGCTATCACAAGGATTTAGATCAAGCCTTTGTGTGCCATCATAAGTAGGACCCCTGGAAACATTTTATCCATTACATTCCTGTTCGCATGGTGACACCGCAGGAAGTGACACCGTAGCCACTACCTGTCTGCATCATCAGGAACTGTCCCATGTATCACGATCAGCTCTCCAGGAACAAGGCCACCAAGTATTGTCCCAACATACGGAATGATCTAGAAGAAGAGAAAAAAAAAATAAAAAAAAATTC
>VZTL01067163.1:18759-33727 GCA_013400535.1 Scopus umbretta | reverse complement strand
ACAACCAGTTTTTTTTTTAACAATTAACCAAAAATAAAAAAAAAAAAAAAAAAAAAAAAACCAAAACCAACCAACCAACCATACCAAATCATACCTGCTTGCTAGAGTTCTGCTAATAGCTGTAGGACAGCTGCTTTAAAGGGTACATCAGCTTAACTATATCAGATTTGAAGGATTCATTCACAGAAAGGTACAATAACATTTCTTTTGAGGAGAACTGCAGAAACGAGCTATTCAGATTAAAAAGCAGCAGCACAGATCGCCTGGGGGAGGATACCTTAGAATGAGGCGTGTTTTTGAGAGAGGACCGAGAACTATTGTCTGTAGTCGGGTGATAGCAAAAAGCCTGCTGTTCAATTGTTCTACAAAATCCCACTGCACTTTTTTTTAAAAGAGAATAAAGAAAAGGTCCTAGGGCCTGAACTACCACTTAGTTTTCCTTTGAAGCTATTGTTCCAGGCACTCTAATTTAGAGAGCAGAAAGTTTTGATAAAACCAGACCAACAGAAGTACATTAAATGCCTTCACTTCTCGAGTATTAGAAAGCAACCTCAAAGCAGGATTGAAAGTTCAGGTCAAACATCAGGGACAGAAAAGATGCTGATGGGCTGGAATAAAAAGGTAGTGATGCTGAAAGAAGGAGCAGTAAGTGGAAGTGTTTCTTGAAGAACCACAGAAAATAAAGTTTTACTACTTTACTACTACTTCTGGCTCAGAGCGCTTCTACTTCTGGGAAGAAACAATCCAAAGGAAATACAGTGATTTAAAGTAAGCACCAGTTCTTTGCTGAGGCAGAACAGCTGACTGATTGATATGCTGATCACCTCTTTGAAGGCTGAGTCATAGGCAGTTTATGAAATTTGAAGGAAAATCCCTACTTCAACTCCCAAACCTAATGCACCACTGACAATGAGTCAGTTGGGTTACAGCTTGAATAGCCTTGCACTGCACTGCAGTGCTTTTCTTCATAAACTGTCATTTTCCTGCTGATTTCTTGTGACTGCTATTTTTAGCACCATTTACTAATAGCAGTCATGATGGCAAATAACAAAATCTTCTCATATTTCCACAGTCCAAGTCCTAATTCCGGCTTTTGCTTTTAAAGCTACAATTCAATGTCCACACAACCATTGCCAGGGCTGTGTTATCCTGCCAGCATAGCCTGACTTCCCACGTTCCGGCAGAATTTTGCTTGCTGGAGAAACAGAAGTGCTTCCTCAAGACAGAGGCAGGCAGTTTCAGGTGAAGCAAATTTAGCAGCTATTCTTGGCCAAAAGGTAGCATTTGAGGGAGGACCCTGTTACCCCTGAGAAGTTTTACCTGCCTTTCCTGCCCCACCTACAAGAACTGGGAGAGGAATATAATCACAAGACAGCAGCAGTGCTGGAGCTTCTACCACACGTCAGCCGCTACCATACACAATCAGCACTCCTGAGTACAGCCTTTATGATCTTCCTGCTTATTTTCAGTGATAATTAGGTGATCTCCAAATTTTACATATTCCCTCTTGGGTACCAAGAACTGTTTTGATTCATCTCATTAAAAACAGAAACGTGATCTTTTACAGGTTTAGCTTTCCATTCTGTTTTCCCTTTCCACTTTGGAGAAGAGATGGACTTAATACTTGAGCAGCAGTGTCAGACCACAACCCACTACTTAGGACAGACTGATGGTGTCTAGCACCATTTTACACAGAGCTTTTAGATCTATGTGACTGAGTCTAATAGTGACAATGAATTTTTAGCTTAGATAAATATTGTGCTCCCTGAGTCTGTTGTCAGCAAAACTGGATTTGATACAGTTTGTTACAGTCACCTGTATAATTGTAGCATGCTTCAGTGTAAGCTTCTGACAGCAACACAGGCCACGCTAATAACAGTTAAAGCCCACTCAGAAATCTGGGAAGATTGAACTGAACTGATGTCCAGGCACTTTTTTAAATCCCTTCTCACCCATTCAGTCAGGTGCCTTAACAAACACCACTTTATTGGATAGACAAAGAAACATACAACCACAGACTATTTTGAGCCCTCCTGTAATTTCTTGGTAAAGGAGCTGCTATGTTTTCTCCTTTCTTCCTGCAGTAAACACCTCATCTTACATCTGCTTTTCTCCAAAGCAGAGGCTGGTGCCTTTCCTGCTGGGCAGCAGGACTGCGTCCAAACTGCTCCAGACCCAGCAGCACCACAGGTTGCTCCGTCCTTTGTGCGTCACTCCAGCAGTGCTCTGGCTCTGCTAGCTGCCTTAGCTGTCTGCTCCTGCTCTCCCGTTCCTCCCACTTTTCAGCAGAGTGTCACCAAGTACATGATTCCATACTATCCTGCTTGTTCAAAGAAGACTTCTTAAACAGACCCCCTGCCTTTGCTTCCCAGCCTGTAACCTGTGCCTCTCAGGGCAGCAAGTCATTGCCCAAAGTTAGGGGAACAACACGTGTAGTCATACTTACTTGGCCCAATATTTTATACACGGTTCCAATTATGGCTCCAATGGTGGAGCTACTTAAAAAGAAGAAGTCCCTAGACTTGACACAAATAAACACATTTCAAAACCTCTCACAGGCCCCGTTTTGTTCAACTCTCCTCTTCTCCACAATTCAAAACACCATTCTTCTCTTTATATAAGAGGCTGCTTTTCCTTTTTAGGCCTATCCAGCACTTTCTGTAATAGGTTACTTGCAGTTTCTCAATGTTAAGATACACTTATTTACTTTTCTTCCTAGCCTATGTACCAAAGCCCAAAATTATGCTGACTTTAATCTAGGGGTAGGGTTGGCTGCCCTGCTGGCTACATTTGTCCTTTTTCTGATGCATATGGTATCATAACAGCTTCCTAAGTACTGCAGTTCTCTTGAGGTTGGTACAAGACATCGATGGTCTTGTAGAGACAAAACTGGCCACACAACATCAAGTCAAAGGGCCGCGTACCCACGACCATTACCGACAGTGGCCATCATGAGCTGCCTAGAGGAGCAGAGTGAGAAGCAAGGCAAGCACCTGGTACAACACACTCAGCTTCTGACCATCAGCTGTTTAGGACTTTCTAAGGGAGAGGTTACAATTGCATCATCTTACTGAATAAGCAGACCATGAATTTCCCCAATTGATTTTTAGGTCAATGACACCGCTTTTGGGCCTCCACAACACAATCCGTGGCAGCATGTAGTATATTTTAATGAATCACTGTCTGACTATCCTGCAAGAAAAACCCCGTCCAGAACCAGAAGCTTCTCCCCACTGAACATATTGCTTATATGGTAATGCACCACTACGACCATTCAATATTAATAACTTCAATGGCTCTCTGCAAAATCTCATCAAGAGTTCTTAACAGGCTGCTAACAGATCAAAAATATGGGTAATGACAAGTTTGTTTGTCCTTACCCAAAGCTGATGAATACACACATTATCTGGCTTTGCAGTGAGGCAATCAAAGTAGGCTCCTGATCCCCATTAAGAAACCTGTCCAGTTGTTGTGTCGTACCAGCATAACTGTAATTTCTTCTCCTAGTTAATACAGTAATACAGGCCACAGGGGTAAAGCCTCTAGTGCACTGTGCTGTTCAGCAGAAATTTTATGTGTAAGGACTCCATATGATCTCAAAAGCCTGACACTGTTGTGTCTTCCATAGCTTTAGTGGAGGTGTTTGTGTATTACAGCATTTTCTGATGGAAATGATTCCCCTAGCTTCTTTGAACGGCTTTAGATTCAAAGCGGACAGGAGTCACCACTTCTTGGTACATCAACATTGAAACTTCAGTTGACAGCCCAGCTGGTCCAGCTGTTACTTAGTTACAAATTAATCAGTGGCCTTCCCTAACTCTTCCTTGATGTATCAATACTTAGCTCCAGTCATTATTCAGATCTTCCAGTTTTCAGTTTAAAGCCTAAATACACAAATCTTACAAATCGCAGGGAACAAAGTAAAAAGTCGTTGTTTTTTTTTAAATGGGCTTAACCATTCAGAAGCTTAAAACGCTAGTGCTACTTCAGAAACTAGTAAGTATTCTATTTTCTTGTTGCAATGCCTGCTTTCTAAAGCAAAAGGTTGAAGAGAAGCGTAAGAGCAAACAAGATACAGATTAGGTATGAGGGCCAAAGGACAAATGAGTTACAGAAAAGTCACTGGTCCTTTTGAAAACAAATTATAGGCTATATAGCCCTTAAAACATACTCACTCCTTCTTTTTTAAATCAGTGACACAACGCTCTAGGATTCTGAAAGCAGTCAGGATCACTTCTTCGTTTGCATTGCAACAGATACCAGAGCAAACCTGTGCCTATGCCTGCCCTGTCTGCCCCCCGCAAAAGATGACTGTGCCATGGTCTACGCATAGTGCCTCAGTCCCTACCTACCTAGGGAGATAAAAAACAAGAAACACCACACATCTGTGCAAAACAAAAAACTGATGTTCTCCAAACTAGAGACTGTGACCAAACTCAAGATCCTTAGGACTACACCTTCACACCTTAGCTACACCATCACCGTCATTGCAGTTGCCTTTGGATCTCCCTGTTGGGTCTCTGCAGTTTCAGATGGGCTCACTTGCCCTCAGTGTTGCTGCATTTTCAGGGGAGAAATGAGAGAGTTGTAGTATCACCTCTCACCACGAGATGGTAGGTGTTTTCTGATGGCTGGAGGGGATGTCCTGGTTTCAGCTGGGATACAGTTAATTTTCTTCCTAGTAGCTGGCATAGTGCTGTGTTTTGGATTTAGTATGAGAACAATGCTGATAACACACTGATGGTTTAGTTGTTGCTCGGCAGTGTTTACGCCAGTCAAGGACTTTTCAGCTTCCCATGCTCTGCCAGGTGCACAAGAAGCTGGGAGGGGGCACAGCCAGGACAGCTGACCCAACCTGGCCACAGGGCTATTCCATACCATATGGCATCATGCTCAGTATAGAAACTGGGGGAGTTGGCTGGGGGGCAGTGATCGCTGCTCGGGGCCTGGCTGGGCATCGGTCAGCAGGTGGTGAGCAATTGCATTGTGCCTCACTTATTTTGTGTATTCTGTTATCATCATTATTATTATTACTTTCTCCTCCTCTGCTGTCCTATTATTTCTCTCAACCCATGGGTTTTACTGTTTTTTCTGATTCTCTCCCCCATCCCACCGGGGCGGGGGGAGGGTGAGTGAGTGGCTGTGTGGTGCTTAGCTGCCAACTGGGGCTAAACCACAGCAGGGGAATAGGCTTTTAATAGAGTTTGAGTTGGTGAACTTCTCAGCTTCAGAGAAAGTAGAAACAAAAGTAAATTAGGACCAAAAAAATCTAATAAACTATGGGATTGTGAATGAACTGAAGCTTGAGAGGAGTGGGGGAAGCTCACATATGTTGGGCACAAACATGAAAGAAAACCCTCAACTTAGACTCAAGATATTATCGCTAGCATAAGGATTTGGGTGCCCTTTTCTTAATATTATCCTGGCTCTTCCTGTTAAGAAACTTTTTAGTTGTGTAAATGTGTTTTATGTCATCAACGACATAAAATTTGGTTATTTTTGGAGACAAAAAGCATTCCCAAACTAAATATGGGGTAATTTTGAAGCAAACTTATAATAAAAGAAAAAAAGCACCTTTATGTGGATACGTAAAGCTGCGTATCTATCTCATGCTGTGTACAGGTATCCAGAACACATTTGTTCTCCAAGTTACTAATGCATTTGGTCTTGTTTCTGGAATTTTCTCAAAAAAAGTTGAAAGATGCAGCTGTAAGTAAGATTTTCAGTCAAGGAAAGTATTTCTGTACATACATCAGGTGAAAGAGAAAATTAACACCATAGACATTACTTCTCACTAATTATTTCTTACAGAAGCTACTTCTTTCTCATCTCTTCTCCAATTTTAATCCTCATCTTCATAGCACTGTGAAGGCCAGTAAACAAAGCCTGAACAAACCCAACATACCAATACTCTTTCATGTTGGAGTTCAAAAAGGCCAAAGCCAACCTTGCTGATCCCATCCTAACAAGACTTGCGCTGCTTTATCTTTCTCACATTTAAGATTCTCATGCGACTCTCATTACCACAGTAACAAACACACATTTACCCCAATGACCTTCTTTGAAATCAAGAACCAACATTTTAGAAAGGTAAAATAGGGAGATCAAACCAACTAGTAAGTCTGCCCAGCTGTTTAATTGCTCCCCCCCAACAGAGGGTACAGGCAAGCCTTTCCCAAACCTGTCAAGTCCTCTTTGCCATCAGTTTCTTGCAAGATGGAGTCAGTCCCAGTCCTTGGCCAAGGTACAGGCTTACAAATACTACAGACTCCACCTTTCCAAATAAATTCTTTCTAATGCTGCTTATATTCAGCCTGTCTGGCCAGTAGATCCATACCTTCCCTACCTAGCTAAGGCTAACAACTGACCATAGCCATGCAATCAGAACTAGGTGAGCTCAGGGGCAAGGAGAAGCACTTTTCTGTCAAAACAGGCAACAATCCCAAGGCCTCATTTAATGGCAGTCTGCCCTGCTGTCCAAAACTGACCCAAAATTTAAGACTTACAAGATGTATTGCAATTAGTTAGGAATAACTACGTGTTTTTCCTTCATGGACAGAGAACATGATACCCTGCAAAAATTGCAGAAGTAGGCTCCTCTTTAAATTCTAAATGCCATGCACTTTCTTTGCCCTTGTTTAAACAATTCTGCTGTCTGACAAATAATTTCCAACTACGTCTGGCTACAAGTCAATGGTGTTACCCTAACTTAAACCACCATAAGGCAGAATTTACATTTTTTCCACTTGCTAACAGCTTGACTTGGAACTGTGGGAGGCAGTCAGTTTGAGACAGTGAAAAATATGCAGTCTTTTGCACAAAGCATTGCCCAGACTGAGCTGCAGCTCTCCATTATTCAGTAGCGATTCAGGAAGAAGCATGGTTTACAGTTTCTATACAACTTACTTCTAAGCAAGCACCTGGGGCCATGCTGACTACCTTATCCTTTATGGTTGGCTTCCAAAGGACAGCCCCAAACCTGTCTCACATTCCTCTTCACAGATCAAAGGGAAGTGCATGCAGCAAGTAAGGCAACTGGATGCTGTCACTGTTTTGTTGGGGATGCCCCATAGTTGACCTCACAGCAAAACTAGGGGCTCCTGGAGCACAGGACTATGCCTTTGCTGTCGAAGAATAGTTATTAGGCTCACCATGTCTTAGATAAAGCTGCAGGAATGAAAGAACATAGTGGTTTGGACATCTTCATGGAAGCTAAAGTGAGTGGGAAGGGCCACTGTTTATCCTGCAGGCACAGGGATGGCAGCCAAAGAACTGGAAATCCCTGAAGGGAGAACGGGTCTTGTATGGGAAAAGGAGAAAGATATAATGGAACAAAACTGAAAGTCTAGTAGAGCCTTTTCAGTGTCCATGTGATTCTCTAACCTTCATTGTCAGAGCGGTTATTAATTCAGGAAGAGTTCACCCAGTGTAGGTTTCATACCTCTCCATAGTTAGTAACTCTGCTGCAAGTTTCTAGGTAAACATCTTTGTTCATCGTCTTACAAAAATTAACTCATTTTTCATATGGAAAAGATTAAAAAAGTACATCTTCCTTTCTTGAACAGCAGTATCTGTTGCAAACATACGTGCTTTAAGACACCATGAATCTTGTATATAAGATGTTTGTTTACACAGCACAACTAGTTGATAATTCAGTGGTTCCAAGGTGACTGGTGAGAAGGAAAATAGCTGTTTTCCTAGCTGTAATAAAAAAAAATACAATAAAGTCAAACATTGACAATCTATATTTCTTCTAAAAATAGTATACATTCTAACAGAAGATAGAATAAACTGAACACTCAGACCCAATATCTTGTAAACAGACATGAAACTAAAAGAAGTGTGTACATCTTAATTCATGACATACAAAGAGGAAAAAAATATTTCAAGTATACTAATGAGTAATCCAGTGTGTGATGAAGTTTAAGGGCTAACATTTTCAACCTTCAGTGTTGAATTTATACAGAATCCACATATGAACTCTCAGAAGCAGCTTTATTTCCATCAGACATGAATCCTTGCAGCTGACATTGACTTTTCAAGAGCTTCAAGGGATCAAAACTCATTTCCACAAGACAACAGTGTTTCTTCAAAATTTTACAAGTTTTAGCCAGAAAACAGGAAAAGGGGCAGATTGCAGTTGAACACCTTGATTCAGAAATGCTGCTGCATTATTTCATGTTCCCATTGTGAGTCTTAGGTGAGGGCTCCAGCTCCTTGCTGGACTCGACCTACTAAAGCAGAGCATACTATAATACCACACACATACAGCTGTGGTATGTTATGGGAGAGAAAAGCTGTTGGCATACATGCCAGCGCTCATCACTCAGAACAACTTAACACATTGCCACGTGATCCTAAATCACGCATATAGTAGGTCCCAAGGTATGGGGATTATGTTTGACAAGCTGCATTATAAGCTATTTGCACGTATGCAGCGGATGCCTCTGTAGGAATTGAAAATAGCAGGCAGCCCAGCCACAGCAGTAGTCCTTGAAACTGATTCTGGAGCTCCTAACTAAAGACAGAAGTTTCTTTGCAAAAGTTAGAGTTGACAGACATCTATTGGGAAACCCCTGTTCCTAGAAGAAGAACATGAAACATTTGAACTGCGGCCCCAACAAGTTACAGCTGTACAATTTCCTCTTTAAAGTATGGCTTGATAACTCACTGTTCTGAAGAGTAGCAGCTTTTTTGAAGAATGGTTAAAAGAAGTTATTAAAAATCCTAGTCTTCCACAAGCTTTTAAAAAAAAGAAAAAATTCAAACCTCAAATTTAGGTCAGTCTTTTCACCTTGAAACTAGATCTTCAGCTTCTTCAAGTCACTAAAATAAAGCTAATTTATGTCACCCCAGAACTAATGCCTGACATTAAAAATGTTAGTCTTTACTTCTAGTTCCTCTGTAACCATATCGCTCACTATCTATAGTATAGTATTACTAGAGGCCCCTTTTCATTCTCTTACAGTAAGAAACTCAGTATACAGCATTAGACTTCCCTCAGCGTTGCTACTAATTCTTAGTCACTTCTACTCAAGAAAAGTAAACAGTGCATCAACCTGTACCCTATTCTAGTTTTGTACCACCTCTTGACATACTGTTCACCAGTGCTTTGGTATATACACCTATGTACATACTAGTATTGTCTGAGATGCTTTTAGTAAGTGTAACAACCAGAAATATTTTTAAGTCAGAACATTTCTGTGTGTGGCATTATAGCTGTAAGTACTTTATGCATGGTATTGTATAACTGATTTTTCAGGAGATCTTTTAAAGCATCGGGACACAGAAGAATGGTAGGAAAAAGACCCAATTTCTAAAATATTTAAAATGTAAAGACTGTAATTCAGAGCTTCAAAATTCTTTGAGAAATATCAGTCTAAACCACCATAAGTGCTTTAATAACCATCCACCTGGACTGTAGATGAATTCACCTGTTAACTTCCCGTTAGAGTGGCTTTAATCAATACATAAACTTGTGCTAGTTTCATATAAGTGTGCATCTACTTTGGTGTGGGGCAGAAAGTAGGTCAACCCATGGGACTGTGAAGAAAACCACAACCTGTGAAAAGGGAAGTTACAGTCATCCACTAAGGATATACTGTGGGTAAGGCATTAGCTGTCACCTCATAATGCAAAGCAAGAGGCATTTGAGATAAACAGATAAGTGCACTCAGAGCATATGTTGTCTTCAAAACCTTGGAACGTAATTTTAAGCATAAAGCATTTTCATTGGGTTTTTGTGGTCCCTAGTGGTTATGGGCTCGAAAGTCTCTCCGAATTGCATGATTTCTTCTATAGCAAATATATGCCCTACGATGTAGAAGTATGCAAATAATTATTTTGTTTAAAATCTATTCTTGTTTATGAAAGAGATTTAAAGTTTAATTTGCCTGAATGTGATGTTGAAACACTGAATTAACTGTAACATTCAAATCCAAACTGCTGCTTGGAACGCTGTGGTGTCCCTGTGCCAAAAACAGTGTCATGAAGCGTAATTATTTTTTTTTTTTTAAAGGAAGAAAAAAAAAATAACCTCTCATCTTCTACTAGGTAGAAGATATAAAATTGCAGAAGGGCTGCCAGAAAGGCTGAGAGACTTGCCTTCTAATTGTGGCTTTCCCAGTAGCAACAGCACCCAACTGACGTGGTTCACAACTGCTGCAGTACAACCAGTGGTCTGGCTTTTTCATTGCTCTTCTACTTAGGAAGCCTATGAGCAGCAGCAAAGAAACTGAAGGCATTTGTAGACTCAAGAACACAACCTGCATTGTTCCATCCCTTTTTGTAAGGTTATCTTTGCAACCCCGAGGGCACAGAACATATATATGTGTATGCAGTACATAAAGCTTACACAGTATACAAACCGTCAGTACAGGCTCTCTCTCTTTCTCTCTCGCAAGGGAAACTTCCCACGTACTAGTGGCAGCTAGTCCCAGCGTTTAACACGTATGGACTAACAATTTCCTTTGACCTAGAAGTCATTCTGGTAAGTTCTGTTCCCTCTCTTGGGCCATTCCTCTTCCACCCATTTCAGCAGCACTTTCACAACATCAATTCTCTTATAAAATTTACAGAGATCAATCAGCTGCTCCACAGTCCTGTCACTATTCCGTAGCAAGAACTCCAAGGTGGGACTCTGGGGCTTCTGTTCAAGGAAACACAATTCATCATAAGTCATCCCCCACTTGCTTGCTAAATTTCTCCAGTTTTTCACTGTTGGGTGGCAGGGATCCAGCTTTAGCCTCACTGTGTACAACAAGTCCTCATCATTGAGCATGTCACTGATGGTTGGCGCACGGTATAAGCACAAGGAGCAGGTGCCATTTTCCTTGTAGGTTTTCTTGAGATCTGCAGTGAAAACCATTACATGGGAAGAAGTTAGGATCTATTGCTGTGGTTTCACTGGGTACAAAAAGTTAAAAGCACAAAGGGTTGAATGGTATTCTCTTCCTGTCAATTGTTTCTGAAAAAGTCAGAATAGTGACATGTAATGCCTGTCCTTATGAAGTACTCATGAAATTAACTTTCTAAGACTTCTTTCTTCACTGTGCTAAGTGGCTGTAATCAAAAGGACAGTAATTTTGGAAGTACCATATTTATACTTTTATAGAAAAGGCATGCATTTCAATCCAGTGTGTGAGCTGGAATATTCCTCTTTTTTGTTTTTGGAAACTACGTCGCTTCTATGAATCTGCCATAACCCCTGCTTACATCACCAACAGGATTATGTGCGCATTATGTGCATCTTGTATACATACGTTGTAGGATGAAGGAAAAGGTTTTGCACTTCTGAGCTGCTGCCTTCATAACAACATGAAATATTTGCACCAGCAGAATCTCTGCTGACAGCTGCAAACACAACTAACATCTAGTACTTTAACACAATGAAAAAGTGGAAATGTTCCTTTGCTTTGTATGAGCTCTTAAAACAAAAGCTGTCCCTGTCATACCAAGCAAGCCTATTTTAAATGTACATTATGGAAAGGAATAAAGTGCATACTCCTCCATGTGTGAGAAAAATAAAAATACCAAGTTGCTGGAAGTAGGTGGTGATATGTTCTAAAATCTGCATCAAATACCGAAAATTGCCATTTAGAGGTCTCCCACACACACCCCAGAACGGTGAACAATGTGGTGCTATCAGACTGTATTATATATTGATAATCCGTAAAAGCATGTAGAAAACAGTTCTAGTCATGCTTCTAGATAAATACTAATACTAAGACCTTTAACATTGCAGTGGTTTTTAACCACTCAGTTAACATTGAGCATTTTGGCTGCAGATATGACCTTAACTCTCCTGGCTCCTTTTTGAAGGCAGGGAGAATTTGGTATGTCCAAAGAGTAGTAGATAACGGACACAGCCTAGAAGCAGTTTCTAAAGCTTCTGCCCTCCAGCCTCATTGTACAGCTTGAAATAGGGAAGTAACTGGCCCCACTTGGGATAAAACTCTTTGAAAAAGGGACACCACAATAAGAAAACTGCCATTAATCAAGAGAGTGATTAAAAACAACAACAGAAAACAGTGACACACAATTTACAAATGCTGAATCAGTGCTGGCCTAAGAGACCTGAACTGTATCTCTGGCAAAGGGCAAATCCGGTACTCGGTGCCACCTACTCACACAGACAACAGCACCCGTTAGGGTTTTTTGTTTGGTTGGTTTTTATTTGCAGTAATTATTGTCATATTTTGTGAAAATTCCAGAAAGACCATCAAATTGTGTTTTTTTTAATTCTGAATATTAGTGCTGATAAAAGCAACTCAGCTGAAGGTAGCTTCTGCATGCGCTTTGTTTTTTGTTTTTAAGGGAAGAACAGGCTATAGTTATTTTTGTAATGTTGCTCGCTGGCTTACTTTTTTAGCAGGCCAAAGACAACTTCTGAAGTTTTCAACAAGTTAGGACGTGCAGCAAGAACGCTGCTGCAGATGCATAACTTCACTTAGATTCGCTTTTAAGGGGAAACACATTCTGGTGGCACCTTTGCTCACAGGTATTCCACAGGCCTTGCAGCTATTCTCTACAGAAATACATATGTGAACTATTCTGTTCTTCTCATGCACCCTAAACTCTTGCTGAAGCGAGGCAAAATTTGCTTGCTTCACTCATACCAAAATTTAGTTATACAAACAAGGCAAAATGAATGTAACCCAATCAAAGTTCTGGTTGAGCTCAAAGGGCAGGAGAGCACCCTATCTGAATTTCATCTTATTTTGCTTTGCAAGGGTGCCAGAGCAAGTTTTATCCTCCAATAGAAGCAGGGAAGAAGGGGTAAAGAAAACACAGGGCACAGTTATAGGTAAACAAAACTAAACTAACCTGCTTCTTGTGCTAGACTGTGTGCAGACTATCAAAAGCACTATAAAGAATCCTGCTTTCCTAAGATGCCCTGTGTTATATGCTGCTGAGCAAATTATGACCTACCCACCTCATTGCATGATCCTAATGCTACATGATAGGACAAGCTGCTTTACTACCAGGAAATTCTCAGTTGTTCGCTGCTAGATTAACAGGGCTGTATATCATCTACACGCACCCCATCCCCAGCTGAGCTCACGCAGCTATAGGATAAGCCCCACAGCCCACTATGAGCTTCTACTCTCTCCAGGTAGCTGTCTACAGATTTCTTCCAAAGGTAGATGCACTAGATGTATTTGGAAAGCCCAACTTACACACTTGGTATGGTCTGCATTATTGATCACCACCCCTTTTGGAACAAAGGGGAGGCTGTAAATGACACTGGTAATGAAGTGAGCTCCACAAACATTGACTACCCAGGCTGTTCTTGGTTATGACAAATAGCAGTTTTTAATAAAATATTTTCAAAGAAAATCTAGGAATAAAATATGTAGAACAGTAAAGCTGACATACTACCTGAAAGTGATTCATCACTATGGTTTTGTGTGTCTTTGTCTTCTGGCTACAAAACAGAAAACAAATATAAATCAAAATAACGTATTTAAACACTGGAATAACTATTTGGCTAATTTACAAGTGGCAGGAGATTCCATAGAAGAATCCTGAGCTATTTGTAAAGTCAGACAGGGAATATACCTGGTTTTGAGGAATTACTGACAATCCGTAGTCTTTTCAGGCAGCATTTTCATGCTTTGCCTCACAAAATTGCCCTGTTGTTGTATCCACTGAACAATGTCATCTTTATTAATGATATGCTGTGGGGTTACATCTTTTGAAGAATTTGTTCTTAATCCCTCAACAGCTCTTCAACAATTCATATGGCTTGATTAAAAAGATTTTTTGTAAATGCTTTGCTATGAAAAAACAAAGAATATTGCCTGCAACATGCAGCAGTAAGGGATTGTTTCATTGATCTAGGAAAAGTGGAGGAGCCTTTTTTACAAATTTCTTTACATACATAGGAAGCTTCTCTAGACAACAGGTGGACTTGAACATTTCTGCTGGTTCACGTCTAACCTGCCTTCTGTTTGAAGTAAACATTCCCTCAGTGGCTTTTTGCCTGCTAATTAAACATAATGAAATTACTTAGCAGCTCGAGACTTCCACACACGTTGTAACATTTCAATTCTACTATTTAGAGAACAACATCTAAAAACTGGAAGGCCAGCACCTTGATCCTAGAACTGGGGGAAACTGCAGATGCCCTTACTTTAACTACGCAGGTGTGGAGCCAGGTGAAATAGCTTTCTTCTGTTGAGGATGTAAAGATGAAAGCAGAAGGGGATTTTCCCCTTAGATAGCTGCAATAAAGTATTGTTGATTTTTTTTGTACTGCGTCATTCTTCCAAAACTACCGCAGCAGGCTTCTTAACATTTTGCAGGCTGTGCAGGCAAACACAAGTCAACTGGGTAACAATATAGTGTAAAAAGATACTCTATTCCTACCTGCTACACCTTCTTTACTAAGAAATCCACTAAAAATAGAATATAGGCAGCTTCAGTTGATGTGGTGAACATGCATACCTTCACAGTCCAATTACAAAGAAGGTAAACTATCTCTGAAATATTTTAAGACTTCGTTAGGAAAGGAAAAATTTGCATGCTGTTTTCCGCATTTCTTTATTCCCTGAAAACTAAGATCACACATGCAACATCAATTGACCCCACAAAATGTCTGCTTTCTGCTCAAGAGAGATTTAACACTGCACATGCCACTTGCAACAGAATAATCCTTGCCATTATCTTCTAGTAGTTTACTTTTCCACTGGCACCATGCAAGCTTTCTCTGGGCAGAGCTTTTTAAGCATGAACTTGGCCTTCATGGCAATATGTCAGCACCCAAAGTTTAAGAAAAATTAAATCTGAAGATCCTGATTATAGTAATTGTCTCCATTCCCACAAACTCCTTAAAAAAAATCAAGGTAGAACATTATTACTGAGCCCTGAGGAGCTAATCCCCAGAAAGGTAACTCACTGGAGAATGAGGAGCTGCCCATCACAGCTCAGCCTCCCCAGAGGTCTGTTTCAAAAGAAACAAACAAGC
>VZTL01067163.1:7973-18704 GCA_013400535.1 Scopus umbretta | reverse complement strand
GGCGGTAGGGGGGGGGAGAAGGAAAAGTGGATACTGTTCATGAGCTTCAGTAACATTTCCTAGATTTTATGAATTCATGAAAGTTTAAACCATATTGGAAAAGCTAATACCTAAATGCCTTTAGGAGATGTCATTATACTCATGGCTTGTGATGAAAAATAAGAGTGGCGAGTACTGCCAAAAGTACAAAGAAAAACAGGGATACTTACCTGTGCCATACATCTGTTTCCAAAATTCCTATTTTTACTGATCAGTTATTATCTACTTTTATTAAATAAGATGCACTCAGGTTTATTCAAGATCATTTTCTTGTAATGTAATTGCAGTAAGACAATGTAGCACTACTGCCCATCAAATTAAGGTATTAAGCAAGAATATTTTTTGCCCACAACTAAAATCCAATCAACCTCTACAACCTCTAATCAAAGCCATAAACCTATGCACAGTCTGAAGATAAGTAGAAAGTTTTTCAGCTCTGTAGAACCATCAACACCCTAATACATGGAAACATCTTTATAGTGATTCTAAGCTGGCAATAAATGCTCTCGTCTTGATGATGGGAATGAGACCGTTACCTCCATCATCTGTGAAATGCATACCAAACCCATGTTTGTTTCTGATGAAATTCAGGTGGGACTCTGGCATAAGGAACTCCTTTTAATTCTTCGTCTCGCTGGAAAATGCTCATTCATTTCTCTTCTCCAAGTTTTCTGCTCAACCCAAAGAGAATCAATTTGAAATTCAGCAAATAACATTCACTTGAAAGATGGTAACCATGGAGCATGGGGGTCACTCAGCATTGCCCACCCTGTGGCAACGTAAGATTCCACAAATAGTGGAGGGTGTTTCCACTACGGGAAGAGCAGTGTCCCAAAGTCAAAGCAGAACAGTGAAATGCCTCTGTAAGGACAAAACACAAGGAGTCCAAAACCTAGGATTCCTTACTTCTTCACTTATTCTCTGCCCTGGCTCTATTTTCAGCAGGAAAGAGGGAGAGCATTCATGACAAAGCCTGAACTCTTTCTCAGCTCTTCTTTAGAGCATCTACACACTAATCAAAACCTATTTAAACTACGAAGTACATGTTAATGATTAAATAACCTTTCTTTTGCTCTTCTCCACAAAAGCTCACTTCATTGAACTCTTGAAAAAGAGAGCCTGTTTCTTGTCTGTTTTACTGAGTAATTCCATGCTCTCCAGATACAGTCTGAAGATGTATTTCTTTGTTAACATACTTATTTCATCAATAGCAATAACTTCATTCACATTCAGGTATCATTTTTCTTACATCAATAGCAATAACTTCGTTCACATTCAGGTATCATTTTTCTTACCTGTTGGATTAGGCCAGAATCTGATGTAAGGGTCTTGATGTTCACAGATGCAATTTCCAGTGTAACTTGATCTGTTAGGTATTCCTCATCTAAGACAAAGACTGTGAAACACTGGTCTTCCACCCAAATACAAATTTAAATAATAAGACTATCAAACATAAATTATAGGTGTCTAGCATAAAAAATTTAACTCCATATCATGATCAGTCACTGGAAGATGCTGGATTAAAAGCCCAAAATATTAAAATGGCAGAGACTGCAACAATCATGCAGAGCATGACTGTGTGAAAAGAAATAATCCTTGCAGAGATCAGACATGAGTATAACAGTTGTTTTTTAAACAAACACCGCACTATTTTTGAAGCAAGAGTCATGTTTTTCTTTAAGAAAGCTGACCAGAGAATATTAACCAAACCAGTACATCAAAGTAGGCTGAAGACAACTGTCACAAGTCAGTACAATCCCTTTTTGCTTTGCTTTTCTCATCACACTTACAATGGTAATTGTTGAAATACATACTACACAAATATTTAGCTTTTTTTCTTCCCCTTTGTGAATTAGGCTCATCCTACTTATCTCTACTACATGGGAGTTTTCTGAAGCACTGAAATAACCCATTTCAAAGTGTGTTTATGAACTGCCCTGGGAGTCCACTGAAAAGCACAACTTTCTCCAGTACAGCACAAACTCTACCCTTCCAGCCTCACGTCAGCCCTCAAAATGGGGTACAACAGATGCATAAGCCCATTGTGAACCTTGTGCAAACAGACAAATTTCATTCTCCATGATTAATAAGGTCTTCATCATCAAACCATGTGCATAATTCCCCTGGGTCAGGTACTGACCAACCATTAACAGGAGCTTAAAAGAGATTATATTCTACATGTTTTTACACCCAAGAACTCGCCATGGTGGTGACTACACTTGTAGTGCTGGTACGTTTCCATTTGCTGTTTGTTTAGTGGTAAGATCTCATTAAAGAATAGCTTTTAACTTTATGAATTGTCAGATAACAGGAAGAAAACGTATTTCCTTATCTCACTCAAGAAATTGATCTTAATCAAATAATTAATCCTTACACTTGCAAGAAAAAAAATAATCATGATTTTCCTCTTTTTCTGGTTTTATAAGACTGTTGAAACTTAAAGCCAAATAGTATTCCATCCCCAGCAGGGTAAATGCTTAATAAGGATCATCTTTATGACTGTAGGTCCAGAGACAACAACAACAACAACAAAAATAAAAAAAAAGTCTGGCTGAAAATGCAGAGTATGGGCATCAAAATTCCACTTCATTTCTGTAGAAACATTATGTGTGAAATTTGTTCTACATCTGAGTGGAGGTAGAATTATAATCAAAACATGATGTAAACATTAAGCCTAGTCCTGCAAGATGAAAAGTTCCCTCAATTCATTCACCTCTAATGCATAATCGGTAGAGGGTGCTAAGAACTTTAGCAAGTTACGGCCCCCAAATGGTCCATTAGTTAATTGACCTATAAACGCAACAAACCAGCCCCCACCCCACCCCTGGCCAACGTACTGTCTATTCAAACATTATATCTGAAGCAAACATAATTTTGTGTTACAAAGGATCAGATCTGCACATCTGTAATGCTTTTTAGCTCACAGATTCATATTTCTAAGTCTCTGTTTTTATAGAAATAGTTATGAAAAGTAATTTTCAGAAAAAAATTTAGATCATGGAAATGAACAGAATATTAAGAGTTACTTGTATCAATTTCGACTTCAAGGGGAAATGTCAAGATATGTTAGTACATATTTTTTTTTTTTTTACACTTAGCAAGAGGAAGCAGAAACTAAAATCAAAAATAAATGAAGTTCCTTTTCTTTCTACAGAAAGTGCTGAAATTTCTACTTCCTCTCAGTTTTCATTCTTAAATAAAATGCATTAAAACATGCAATCTCAGATTTCAAACAAGTGTGACAAATTTGAAATTTAGGAATTTATCTAATTAATTTTGAGGGCGACCTGATGTCACGGGTGAAATAAAAAACAGGACATGGAAAAGAACATTACAGAGAAATTGCTTTAGTGTTAATAAACAATTTTGAAGGAACACACAACGTGGCTGCAAATAAACAGAAAGAAGTTTATGATTTCAAATTAATTTTCATCCCACATTCTCCTTTCCTACCGAGCAGCACTTCTGAGAAGATGCTCGTTTCCTCTGGCTGGCTCCTTCAATCCTCCAAGGTTAGTTTCTCACCTTTAACCCCAATGGTATATTGCTTACACTCCTCAGCAGAAGTTTCCATTATGACTAGCTTCTGCATTGTTCCCTGTGTCTGTCCCCATTGCAGACCTACTGTGCAACACAGGATGGAGAACACACTACCTGCAGAGCAATGCCAGTGCATTGCCTGGACAAAAGCCAACAGTGAAGCTTGGGACAGCAAAAAGACCCACCCCACATGTCAAGGAAACCATAAAGGGGATATTCACACTGTGTAATCTAAGTATTTGACTTCAGTGCAATACAGACCCTGCACTCCCTCACTCCATTTTCAGCGAGGAGAGGCAGGAACTTGTGCAGAGTGGACCTACGTTAGGTTCCCAAGTAGATGGTATTAATACCTGCTGAAGGTAAAAGATGGCACGAAGAGTTAATTGGTTATAGGGCTGAGAATGCATTCAGAGCTAAGAAACCTGAAAGGTATTTCTGGATTGTATTTCTGATAACCTGAAGGCACTGGTAATCTCTTCAAAGCCACCTTCTAACACTATTATGTCTCTACCATCTGTTCTCTGAACACTGTTTTTTGATGGCACCACTGTATTTTCCTTCCAGATTGAGAACCAAGATCTTATGATGATAGTTTTAGACTGACTTCTAGATCAAAACTAAACTTTGGAAGGAAATTTCAGAAGTTATATATACACACCAAACTGACCTTAACAATACAGAATACGACACTACATTTAAAATATAAAAATCTATGAAAAATTAAGAGTATTTCAACCTGTTGGATAACACCAATGGTTTCACTGCACATAACAACACAGATCTATGACATCTGAACAGACAGAATTCACAATACTTACTTTTAGGTACCCCTGTGTCTTGGACAGGATATTTTTCAGTCTGTCACAAAAAGGCAAGAGACACAGGTCATTGTTATTTTGAGTGTAATTATGCTGGAGAAAGAGTATATAAGACTGCATAATTATAGTTGCATCTCTTAAATTGCTACTAGTAGGTGTGTCTACAATCAAACACAGTAACACTTCTTCTGTGGGAATTGAGATGCTACTAACACCACTGATTAGCACATGCAAAAGTAACAGAGATTGCTGCTTTGCTGCAGTATTTTTAAAGGCATTACTTTTTAGGAAAAAGCAGAGATTGGAAAAGAAATATTGCATTTAAGTAGCAAGATAATCTAGAAAAGGTAATGCATACCAGGAGGAATAGAGATGACTTCAAAAGCTGTTTTAGCAGATACAAGCTTTTACTAAAATGTTACTGTACTGAAAGAAAAAAATAACTTTTCCCTTCTGCTCTAAAATTAAAAAGCTGATTAAGATGCAATAGAAAACTATTATTACTGAGTTTAAGGGGATAGCTGCTGATTTCCAGGCATGTTATAACTTACTATGATACCTGAAATACACCTCCTTCCCTATGACCCCTACCCTTATGTAAAAGTAGGTGTGGCTTTTATAGAAGCTCGTAACCAAGCAAACAGATTAAAGATATCTTAATTTAAGGGAGTTGGGGGATAAACAAACTTTCATTCATCTCAAACATAGCAACTTTTCCCCACCTTTTAAAAACTCCCCTTAGCAAAACACAGCATCTAATTTAGTCCACAAAAAAACAATCACAAAGTCTACATTGTTTATTAAAACCTGCTAACACAAATGCATGTACACAGACTGCAATAATGGATCCCAGTGAAGGATCAGCATTTAAAGTACTAGCAACATTTTCAGTTTCCTGCTGACTCCCTCCTGCAAAGCTTCAAAATGGGAAAAAATACCAAGGCAAAGAAATTGCTTGCTCACTTGCCTTCCCATAAAATAAACAAATGCATTTCAATCTGTTTACATAAGACATTAGACAACAGTCTTCTCAGGACTACGCAGCACTGTAACTTATCCCCAGAATAAACAATTCACCATAGCAACATTAAAAAGAGAAACCTCTTAAAAGACCTCACAGAATTTTGTATTACTTTTACTTGATATACTCCTGTCTCAGCATAAGACTGGCATGCTTACACAAAAACTTGTCATCAATGGTGTTACTCTGCCAGGAAGCACTAGAGAGCAATGTTTGGACTCTCCCTAGGTTCACCCATGGTCTTACCTTTCCGTGACTTTAACTTATCAGCCAAAATAGGTACAGGAAGGAATAATAACTTAGTATAATTGACATTTTAAGCCCTAGGTGGGTGTTCTCCTGCCTCCAACCCATATAGACAGAAGACAGTCAGCACCAATCTTTCTCAGTTGTTGGGGGTTTTTTTTAAATTAAAAAAATGGTACTGTCATAGCCTCTAGAGGCTATCCCATGGACAGCTCAGCTAATACCACCCAATTCAGCTTACGCACCTATTGGTATTTTTTTTTACACTTTAATTGCACAAGGTTAGTAAATTAAAATTTGTTTATACAATCATACAGATAAACAAAACCCTAGATATACTCACAGTCTGTGTTAACAACCTTGATTATTTTACCTCACTTCTGCATTACATAACTGTAGAGAGCTATAATGATTTGAACTCTAGTAGACTAGAAACACATACCATTGTTAAGGAAAGAGTGCTTGGATCCGTATCCTCCACCGGCTCTTTTGCTGCATGATCTGCTGGAAATAAGAAAGCCTTATCACTGCATAATCCTCAAAATAGTTCTGTCTGGCAATTCATATTTTGCTTCTTTGTCTGACTAAGACAAGGCACAACTATGCAGCCATTACATGAATTATGTCAAATTACATTTCCACAAGAAAACACAACAAACTAGAAAATGTCAGAGCTACTAGCACATAGATGAGAAATGACATGGAACAAGGAAGCCCAACTCTAAGTTAGCAAAAGATAGACTTATATGAAAATTCTAAATTATTTTTAGTCAAAAAAAAAAAAAGGAATCACAAAACAATTCAGCAATGAAGAATAAAATCAAGTAAATCTCCTAAAGCTAAATTTTGTTCTCTGAGTGGCAGCACTGTTTTTTTCCTTAGAGCAATAATTCAAACAATAAACATACCCACTATAACAAAAATTAATACTCTAATAAACAGCCGACTGCAGTACAAAACCTAATAAAAAATACATTTGAGGTAAACATTAATTATTTGTACACAATAGAATCATAAACTTCAATTCTATTAGCATCAAAAGGACACAAAAAGAAGTCTTCAAAGCACTGTAAATGTCAACCCCTCTGCACTGATGGCTAAATTGACAAATAACAGTGGGGTACTGACCAAAAGTGCGCAGAGAATCCGAAACAAATCTCACACAGAAGTCAGGATTCACAACACCACTCCTGTAATTGAACAGCATGATGCCATTTCCTCAAGGGATCTCTTCTGCTGATAAGTATCACGTTTTCAGAAACTGAAAAGCATTTTAAATTATGTAGTAGGATTTTCACTCCATTCTTGTCACTGTCATTCTACAAGTCTTTATACCTGCTACCAAAACACGTTAAATGTTTTCAATGACAACCAGAAAGAGGTGTTTGGAATCAATATTTGGTGATTACCTTCTCCCAAATACAGAAATTGGCCCATTTTAAGAACACAGCTTAGTCCCAGAAATGAATTACAAAACGCCCAGTATAAACACTAAGCCCCAAAACCAGCACAGAAGTTACATAGGCACTTTTCTAACCAACTCAAATTTAGCATAATTGTTTATTTTGGGGCCTGCTCCTACAAACCTTCTCAATACAACAGAACAACCACCGAAAGCATAAGACAACGCAAGACAGTACAATAAACAGGCCTGAAAATAAAAAAGGTGGCAGCAGCGGGACAGAAGCAGCCCCGGGGCTCCAGGACAGGGCTGTCCTCCCTCCTGCTTCTGTGCGGCAGCCCCACCAGCAGCGGTTCCCGGGTGTCCGGTGCGGTGCCCAGCCCCTCTCTGCAATGCCAGGAAGAGCCTTTCTCAGGGCTGTGCCCGCAGGAAGACCGCACGCGTTGTCCAGGCAGGTGGCACAGGATCAGAGGGGTCAGAACTACAAGGCCTGAGCACAGCCCTTGCACGCAGGCACACTGAACACTTTACAAAGGCAGACGTCTTTGAAATTTCAGATGAGCACATTCACACTGCAGTGCAAAGTTTAGGAAGACATACGCAGAAGAGGAAAAAAAGCCCAAGCCAAAACCCCGTAATCTCATCACACGTGCCCTTTCTGGTAAACATTAAACTCCTCCTCCAGAAACATGGTATTTACGGAACGTTCTGGATAAAGCCTGCCCTGATGGCAAGGGCCAGCACAAACCGCCATAAGCTTCCCAACTCGAATGCAGAGAGGGTGGGCGTCAGACTGGGATATGAGGAAATACAATAAGCTGGCGTAAGATCTTACACGAGAGTAGGGCCAAAAATGGAGGATCCGAGTGGGAACTGTAGCAGGGAGCTGTAAAAAAAAATGGAAAGGGAGCTGGGGCAAAGAGAGAAGCCCACCCTGTAAAGGAAAGGTGAAAAAAGAGGAGGTATTGTGGGCCAAAGAAAGGCTCCAGGGAAGGTGGCCAGCGCAGGCATCCCTAGTCCTGCTGTTTCTCCACTGTCAGCAAAGACCCAACAAACCCAGTGGCAAAGCACTCCTCCTTATGGATTCGTGGCTGAGTTGTTTTCTTTTTAAAAAAAAAAACAAACAAAAAAACAACCAACCAAACAAAAATCTTTCTTTTGCCCTTGTAATATTAGAGAAGCCTTAAGATAGGTGAAAGCAGACCCCACAAACAGTCCGTGCCCTGGTGAACCTTGGTGGCTACTGTAGCTATGGTAAGGGCTTCATCCCCTATCTTCTGTCACATCTCCAAGATATGGCCAAGCTACATTGCGACACTGGTAATTATTTGCTTGCCACAACGTAGAGAGAAGCACTGAAAAAATGGGAGAAGCTCTAAAAACACAGGCATTTGAAGTAAGGATTTGACAGTGCCCAGCGTGACCCTACAAGAGGTGATGGGGTACAGGGTGGTACCTTTAATTGACTCCTTTCTAGGTCTCACACAGAAACACAGTCACCACGAATCTGTGATTCTGCATCTTTCTTGCTTTGTGTCCATCCTGAAAAATATTTTTAAACCGTATTTCTTTCCCAATACCTCAATTTCTTCCCTTTTTTTTTTTTTTCCTAGTTCTTTATGAAGAACAGCAATTTCCATGGTTTTTAGGTTGTAGAGCACTACCAAGTCCCAACATTTTCTAGAAGTGGCATATACGTGTGTAAATATTTGTACCTAAGAATAAACACTCCATATACTGGCTGCAGATGATTCACCATGGTCTTGCTGATCACTGATAGTTGGCAGGTAATTTGAAACCCACAGACTTAATATTTAATTGTGAATAAGGCAATTAAAATGCCATGTCCCCTCTCCCTTTCCCACGTGCACCTCCCACAGCATTCTGCATATCATCTCATACAGCTGGATGCAGGTGCACAAAACAGCAGGGAGGAAAGTTCTCTGTTTATCTCAAATGTGAAACATCCACAGTTTTGCATGTTGAAAGGCCAACAGGAAATACAGGTATCATCTGACTGACTATTCAGTGGAGACCGTCTGATTTCACAGTTACTTTGACAGACAGCTCTACGACAACATTGTCTGGGACCCCTCAAAAAAATCACTGTCACCACACTCCCCACTGACAGCGCACAGCCACTGGCCTACATTTACTTCCCCACACTTCTACCAGGAACCACATGTGAGTTGACTCAGATGGACATAAATCAGCAAATTGACTCAGACAGACGTAAGTCAGGTTTGCTGGTTGCTCCCAAGGTTCCTTTCTGCCGCCCAGCACCTGCACACTGACTGCTCAGCAGCTGCCAAGGCCCTTCTGCCTGAGCCTGTCCCGTATAACCAGACTGCAACAGGAGCAGCAGACTTGTACCCATCACCACCATATCTCTCTGTTCAATACCGCTACTCTAATGGGGATGCAATGCTGTGCACTTGACAGTGTGAACAGTTTGCCAATTTCATGTACGCAGGTGTATATATGAGTATACACGTACACATTCAAACTTTTAACCCTGCATTTGCTCTTTGTCCTTGCATTGGAAGGAAGTCTGAAGGTGAGTTTTGGAGACCTCAGCATTCTGACCTTTAAGCAGGAAGGGGTTCACAAAGCACCATGTAGAAGAGACGGCATTCCCCTCTGTTACAGTTTNTCCTCCTGCTGGCCACACTATTCCTGATACAAGCCAATTACATATTAATACACATTAATAGTACAACTTGAACAAAGCGATCATCCTAACGCTAATGTTTGTAGCGATGATGCCTTTGATTAAACCCAAATCAACAACGGTGCTTTGACCAGAGGCACGTGAATTTCAGATTTGAATAAGAGGAGGAAATACAGCAAATTTGATCAGAACGTTCAGTTCTCTGAAAAATCTGATGGACTTCCATCAGCGCTCGTGCGTTTCTGTTCACTATTAACTACTCAAAACTTTGTCACTGTGTCTGAGCAGATAGTTAGGGAAAAACTGCGATGCTGGCACACCTGAGATGAGGTACTCAAAAGCCATTTGCACCGTATTAGCCACGCCAGTTAAAGAGTGCGGGCTTCCTAACCACCCAGAGCCTGGGATTGTGTGAGAAAACGGCTTTTCAACGGGCTGTTCGAAAGCGCAACCCAACTTCACACGCGAAACACCGGCGCAGGCTTGACAGGACAAGTTGCGCTAAATCACACCCGCAGAGCACATGAGAAGTTATCACCGTGCCTAACTGGCGCGTGCGGGGAAGGGGGCGGGAGGGAGCGACTGCCAAAACCCTTCTAATCCCGCCCGGGGCTAGGCTCCTCACCTGGCTCCCGTGGGCCGCGGCCGCGGGTCACCCCCGCCCGGNGGAAGGGGTTCACAAAGCACCATGTAGAAGAGACGGCATTCCCCTCTGTTACAGTTTTTTTCCCTGCAACATAGCCTTGATGCCACCAGTAGCGAGTGAAGCATGTAAGGTCTACTGTAGTTATGCAGTTCAACCATGAACATATAAGACCTCTCTCTCAGACACTAAGGCAGGGCATACAATCATAGAATCATTAAGGTTGGAAAAGACCTCTGAGGTCATCTAGTCCAACCGGCAACTCAACACCTCCATGCCTACTAAACCATGTCCTGGAGTGTCACATCCACACGTTTTCTGAACACCTCCAGGGATGGGGAGTCCACC